>OMPJ01045522.1:6639-62878 GCA_900312935.1 Carapus acus
CATTGCAGTCGTACAACCAATGCCAGCCTCCGACAAATACCTGACTGTGTACGATATTTTGGATGGACGTCAGAGTGTGATTACTCCTTCGAGAAACATCGATTTGCAGCATGAAAAATGAGTGGCTCAATGCAGCTCCTGTCCAAAATGTAAAAACGGCTGACGCGGTGCACGCTCCTCATAGAATATGAAATTGTCATTTGGTCTGAACACGTCAAATTTTTCATCATTATAATTGCATGTCCCAAAATGTGACATGCACTCAACAGTGCAATTGCAAAAATTGCATAGAGGAGGCTTAAGATCCATGGAGTTTGCTACACGTGTTATTTACCCTGAGGAAATCCATCATGACCCTTAAGTTAAAATACCTAAGTAAAGAGGATGAAAAGGTCAAGCTTTTGTGAGATGAGAAAACACGTTTGATGCTTATTCTTTGCTTTCATCGGCCTGTTCTTTAATAAATGTTGTGCGAAATGCCCTTTCTTTGAAAAGGGTGGGCATAGATACACAAAAAGCACGAGTCAAGTACAAGCTGCTCTGCCGTCTTTCAAAAGCTGAGACACTTCAACTACAAAACCTTGTGATATGAAGTAATAGATGAGAGTGAAGGGACTTTGACTGCGATGCCATGAAACAAACGAATAACATAGCTAGATAAAGCACCATTACCTAATGGAAGGGAGCAGCAGTGGAAAAGCACAGGGTTACAAATAATCCTGTGACTCAGTGAGACAGGTGGACACAAACACCTGCACATAAACCCTCTATAGCCTCTCCAGGTTATGTTTTTTCTTGCCTGTTTCATTGTTTGAAGGGTAATTATGGCATTATTTTCACATGCCCACAGAACTTACCATAAGACCTGTTTGCAAGAAACGGACGCAATCGTTACTGTTTTGATGTGTATTTGATACAAAGAAAATAATTGTAAAATTTGCAGCTATTTCCAGTCAATGAAAATAATCCAGGTTCTTTATACTCATGATATAATTGTTTGACCACTATTAGGGATTAAGTCAAAGAAAGATCTCATAAGCAGCTAATGTCTTTAATGTAAATATCCTATGAGCTCCTAATTTTCTACTACTTAAATTGAAACACTGTAGCAGCGAAATAATTGTTGGAGACAGCTGGTTGCAAAGGGTCCTTTTGACCCTACAGACTCAAATGCAGAATCTGCTAAAAATACATGACTGAAGTAGAATAAATCATACAGTCTTTCCAATGATGTCTAAATGACATCATCTTATACACAAATAAATATTCCAAAACCACACTCGTTGCAATTTGATGTTGTGAACACCAGAGACCAACTCTTTAAAAAAGAGTGTAGTCAGTTGGGCACAAACTGAAGCCTCATTTTAATGCTGCCAGCTGAACAGAACAGTTCCCTGCAGCATATCCTGTAATTCTACACTCAGTTAGTCTCCAGGTCTACTGTAGCCTTGTGTAACAGATAACTATTGCCCAGGACAACGAACATCTGTGACAGAGCCTACACCTCAGTGTAAGTGGGGGGGGACCTCAGACCTCATTACCTCATTACCGTCAACCTGACACCCAAATAACTCAATGATCTGAACATTTCACTGCTGCATTTACACTCCAGCTGGACCGTAATGTCAGACCAGGGATGGTGTTAAGGAATTACAACCTCATTCAAAATCAGCTGTTGGCCAATCTGCATCATCTGCCAACTCCAGTAGTAACGACATCGCTACGACACAAACACAAAGACTGAGGAGGATGAAAAGACACAATCCACTTGCACATTTGATGACTTTGTGACTCTCCCCGTGAAAGTCCATGATATGATATTTGGACACTTACACCAATGCTCACACCATCTTATTTCAATTATTTTAGTCTTGCACGGAGAGAAAATTAAGAATGGTTTTCAGCTCTTGTGTTTGGCAATCAATGTCACATGGCTTAAGATACTGTCTCTGATTAATATATTGATTTCATGCTACACCCATTATCTTAAAACATTCCACAATTCCATCAGGTCCATACAGTATCTAGTAACTGACACACAAAACCTCTCTTTCTTTATCACTACACGATGCTGTTGAGAAACGTGGGAACACTTTTAGGAAAAGATGTTGACTTGAGTGCCTCAAAATTCCATGACAGTTGTTTTATGGTGGTACATTCATAGTGGCCCGTTATCACTGTTCAGGTGCAGTAACTGTTGTCAAATGCAGCACGTGTTCAATGAGAACATCATATTTTAAAAATGTTGTTGTCATAAGCAAATGGTGTTAGAGTACTAGTGAGGATTTGGTTGAGAACTTTCCCACAATAAGGCCAAAGTTTTGCTTTTGGTACATTTCCATCAGAACAATGACTCATCAGTATGTATTGACTACATGTACGGTAAACTGAGCCTGTGTTTTGCAAAAAGGTGTGTTGGCATGCAGCCCTTTTGATAACATTTGCATTTTATTGCATTACACTTAGTGTGTGTAAGATTTCATAAATGTGAATGTTAATCTGATCAAAGAAAAAAAAGGCCACTTTCATAAAATGTGATCTTTTACTGATGATTCCATACATGGCCTAATAACAGTGCATATTCAAGCGCTGGATCAAATCTGTGACTCCTCACTCTGTAAATGTTCCCTCTCCTGTTCCTTCTCGTCACTGCTGACATTTCTGTGGCTCACTCTCCACTTTCTCTCACTTCAACTACAGTGGACCCTTTCAGCTTCCACTGCCCACAACAAACCAGCACGGCCAATAACACACAAAGACACCATGTTACTACAACCCACGGTATGGAGATGGCTCTCACAGAGAAATGTATTGCAGGTAGCACAGCCTTTGTTTGGTTGGTGGTTGATTCAATTTTAAATTCATTTAATTCCTTGTTGTTTTATGCTTCCAAATTGTTGAGCAAATGATCCGACCCAGATCCAAGAAAAACTAAGTTCTCTAGAGAGAGTCCCTTGTGAGAAGTAAAGAGGGAGAGAGACAGAGGAGTGGGGGGAGAGACAACGAGGGAAGAGACACGAGCACGAGACTATAGCAGAGTCACAGAGAATCCAGCGCTGAATCAGCGGGTCGTGCATTGTGTAATCGGTCACAAAAACACCCACATGCAAGCACAGAGATTAGCAGCTCACAGAGAGACGAGGGTCACTGTACAAAGAAACTTTGTTGTGAAAAAAGAAACCAAATGGCCCAAACTCCAACAGTCGTGGGTGAAATTTGAAAGTCTGTGAGGGGGTTTAGTGGTACTATCACAAGTCTCTGTAAAAAATAGGTTTTGATGCAGGTCTTGGAATGCTTTTGCATTTAGGGTCCATCAAGACGTTTTCGGTGTATGTTCATTTCACTCTTTGTCAATGTAAAATGTAAGATTTTTCATATTTGTGTCTCCCTTTTGCTTTCTTTGTGAGTCCTGAGGACAGGATATCAGTCATGTGTATAAATCTAGTGGCCTGTTGATATCAACAAATCAGAGGGACAAAAAGAAATTCACCAGTAATTCACTTGCAGACATCTATTAATTAATCAATTCAATCCAATTCAATTCTGTTCAACTGAATCCAATTATTCATTCATTCATCCATTCATTCATTCATTCATTCATTGAATTTTACATCCACTCCGTCCAATTCAGGGTTTCAATGGTGTTCGATAGTATCACATTGGTGTTTGGGCAGCATGCGGGATGCATACGAAAAGAAGCTTCGGCTCACTCAGGACAATTTGGGATCACCGAGTAACTTGCTGCACTGTGTTTAGATGATGAGAGGAAGCCAGAATACCCAGGGAAAATTACGGTTTAAATGGGGAAAAATACAAACTCCACACAGAAAGGCCCCTCGGCTGAGAAACCCCTTGCTGTGAGGCAATGGTGCTGACAACCACACCATGGTGTAGCCTCTTATGCAGGAATGTACAGGAAACATCTTGTAACAGGATAATTGCCGAATTTAAGGCAAAAGGCCATAGGCTACAGTATGTGCAGTAGACAAAGTCCAATCTCAAATTCTATGAATATCCATACATAAAGAAAAGCATGTCTAGTGATGACTAACTATGGATATGATCAGATGTCATGGTGCTTGACATTTCAACCACAGTTCAACACAACCGTTCTGTTTAACTTCTGCTTGTCTGCCTATGTCTGTCAGACTGCATATGGTGCAATATTTTTGCACGAAACCAATGCTTAGCCCTTTTAGCCATGTGACTGTGTGGAGAAATTACCTATTGCACTGATGGAGCAGCGAGGGGTTTACCTGTAGATTTGCTCTCCAACATGCTCGACTCGTCCATCGTGTCTTGGGTCCATTTACACACAAATACAATGCAGCTTGTTGCGAATTTCGCATTACTTAACACTTGCTTAACAGCTGCAAGTCCAATTCTAACATCGCTCACGGTTCACCAGGCACGTAATGTGATGTTAATAACGAAGAGGGCACACTTGCTATAGGAGTTCACTTACAGAATCGAAACGTGGAAAGCTGAATTGTGCACGCCAAATGACACAGTGTGTGTTTCGGTGTGCAAACAAGTTTCTAACTTCAGTCTTAAAAGTAAGGGCTGTTGTTAGATATTCTTTGCGTCGTTTCCACGGGAGCTCAGCGTGTTAGTTGACGTGCGCAGCACCAGTTGGAGTATCAGAGGTCAAATCCAGATGTTGTCAATGGCGACCTGGACTCCGCCACAGATATCGAAAAGCACTGCATTTTAAACTCAAACATGGGTTTGATTTAAAGGAACGCATTTGCTTCAGGGGCGCGTTCGGAGATAGCGACAGATTTGGTGAGGCTTTCTCTCTCAGACGGCGTCTAGAGACTGCTGGGACCGCGACAGACTGCCGGCGAAGCCCCACAGCTGTACGGGCCAATCTCGGTTCACCTCCCGTCCTTCCTCGCACACACATATGCCACAAAATTCATAAACAACACCGATATATACAGCACACGTCCCTTCATTCGGCTTGAACCTATGCACTTCATGCGAGCTCGTTCCTGCCGTGCTCTATTGCTTTCAATATCCGCGCCACGCTCGCACGTACACACAGACGTGTACGTTTCGCCGGTATGTTGGGTGCAGCACAAAGTGTGTTTTTCACTGTCTGGCTGGCTACATTCTGTCATGGGTACCAACGTGACCAGCGTCCAAAGTTCGCTTGTAACGCGTCAAACTTACCAAAGTTTGTTCATACTGCAGCGCCCGCTGGTCCGAGCCGTCCCCAGCCATGACTGTCGTCGCTGCCGAGGGCGACTTGATGAAGTGCGCTGTCTTAGAAGTAACGACGAACACGAAAGGTAACCCTCTTAGCAAGGAGAGCTACCAAAACATTTGGATGAGTAGGAGTTCACCGTCGGAGTCCGCGGAATGAACTCCCGCCTGACCAAACTTCCCAGTTTCACTTAGTTCCTTCATTTTATAGCCTCGATTCCCGAACAGGAGCCACGCTCCAAGGCGGGACTTGTGCTTAAGTTGAATCGACCCACCCACCTTCTGATGTAAGTGTCAATTTGCACAGAACACATAGTGCTCTCCCACGATAATCCAAAATAATCTGCAGGAATTTCTGTTTCATTGTGTATTCCACTTGATTGGTATTTCTGCCCTGGAGTTTGAGCAATGAAAACAAAAGAATGTTGATATAGATGACGTCCGGTCTGCTCATCCTATTATGAGACTTTCTTGAAAAGTGACAGGTCGTGCTTTTGTCTCCTATTTTCATCCGAAAACCTCATACTGTAATGAAGATTAGCCGCAGCAATGAAAAGATTTTATTTTGACAGATGAGCTCCTCACGTACACTCCTTATCTGGGATTTAGCGGCGGACCGTCAACACCCCCATGTGTTGCCCACTCAAATCTCTATTCGCAAGACTCATTAATTGCCTCAAATAACTTTTTTATCCACTCATATTGGAAACATATATTTTACCCACTTTGTTAATAATGACCAAAAGAACATGTGGGGAAAAATGTTTCCCACAAATGTCCATAACGTTTTTGTCGGATTTAGACCCATGATTTACAGTAGATTTCGGCTTTATTTGTCATTGTTGTGTAGAACAAGGTCGACAAACAGCAAGACTGCATATAACCCCACTCAAGGTGCATGACACAATAAAGAGAAAAACGTAAGTGTGTGAAAGGAACAAGGTGCTTGAAAACAAGGTGCCTGTAAGTAAAGGTCCATGCGGGGTGGTGTATACCTAGTATACATAGGAACATTGGAACCCCTGAGGTTAGTGCACGTAGGCATGATATTGCACATGAAATTGCATTCTACATATCTACAGTATATCTACAGTATAAAATTCTTGTGAATCCCTGTGATCAAATCACAGTTTGAGCTACACTTTGGTAAATGGTGAACATATTGTTCATTCTTATGGTGTATCATATAGTCATTTTGAGTGTGCATGGTGGGTGTAGTAACATGTCTGGCAGCATTTGAGTGGCCACAATTACAGACTAGGCCTGGCTAGATTTGTGGGAACACATAGCAAATCTAGTGGGGAATCCTCATAAACCAATGTGGTCTTTATGTTGTGGTATAGATTTCTTCTCTACTTGTTTTTACTCTTTACTTAAGATATTTTAAACAAAAAACAATGTTTGGATGTGACATAACGTGTGACAAGGAACTTCAGTGCTGCATGCTGCACCCCTCCCCCGCCCCAACGTATTTCATATAGAAAGAGAAAAAAAGCAGACTGATATTGCATAAATATGTAGTCCCTCTAATGGGACATGTAATACCAATCCAATGTGTAGGAACCCAGAAAAAAACTGTAAAGATAACGTGACTGTCCATGAGCAGTGTGTTCTAATACAGAAAATATTGAAGAAATATTGACTAGAAAATATAGCTTATAATATCTGAACTTGTATTTATTGAAATCTATGGGTCAAATCAATTTCATACAGATTTATACAGACATTTTCTATCTAGCTGTTATATTTGGCATATCTCAAAGGATCTTATTTTTACATTTAATCATGATATGTCTGTCAATCCCTGTTGGCTGCTCAAGAAACCCTTGTTGAGCAAATCCGCCTCACACGAAGCTATATTGGCAATCTTACAAGTTTGGTGCATGCCTCCTCCTGTGATATGGATTTTAATAATATCTGGATAAGACACCAAGTCTGACATGTATAAACCGGATGACAATATTGCAGCCTACGACCAGGCAGAGGTAGGTGTCTTGTCAGATACTGTATGTCCATTTTTAGGTAAATCGGCATGGACACAGGAGAGTTGCCTCCATCATCAGAGACCACACACCCGCAACATGGACTATTCTCACTCCTCCCCTCAGCCAGGAGATACACGAGTGTCAGTTGCAGGTCCACAAGATTTAAGAACTCCTTCTCTCCCACAGCCATCAAACTGTTAAACAGCCGAGGACACCCCGCCTCCATCACAAGGAACCCCCATCAATCATATGTCGTGAACGTTTTTCTTCCTGTAAGTACTTGGCCTCTTTGCATTCTTCTTCCTCCTTTGTATGTACAGTATATATGTCCCTCCTCAGTGTAACAGAACTTCTTTATCTATTTCTTCATTTATTTATATGTTGCTTCCTTACTTGTGGCACCCAGTGCAGGGCAGCAACGTAAGAATTTCATTGTGCAGGGAAACTTGTTTCCATACTGTACATGTGACAATAAAGCTTTGAATCGGAATGTACTGCGTCTCCACTCCGTCCATCCATCCATCTTGTAACGCTTATCGAGGGCCAGGTTGCAGGGGCTGCAGTCTCAGAAGGGAAGGCCAGAATTCCCACTCCTGGACACCTCCTCCAGCTCCTCTCAGCATCCCGAGACGTTCCCAGGCCAGCTTTGAGACAAAGTCCCTCCAGCGTGTCCTGGGTCTTCCTTGGGGTCTCCTCCCAGTGGGACATGCCCGTAGCACCTTCCTGGGAGGGCATCCAGGAGCCATCCGGGAAAGATGCCTGGAGCCACCTGAACTGGCTCCTCTCTATGCAGAGGAGCAACGGGTCTATTTTGAGCGGGTGACAGAGCTCCTCACCCTATCTTGTACGGTACGTCCTACCACGCTGCGGAGGAGACTCATTTCGGCCACTTGTATCAGAGATCTTGTCCTTTCAGTCATGATCCAAAGTACACGACCAAAAGTGAGGTTAGACACGTAGATTGATCAGTAAATAGAGAGCATTGCCGTCCGGCTCAGCTCCTTCTTCACCACGACGGGCCGGTGCAGCGGCAGCAGTGATGCAGTCGATTTGTCAGTCAATCTCATGAACAAGACCCCAAGATACTTAAACTCTTCCACTTGAGGCAGGATCTTGCCTCTGATCCGGAGGGGGCAAATCACCTTTTTCCGCTTGGGAACCATGGCCTCAGATTTAAAGGTGCTGATTCTCATCACGGCCATCTCACATTCGGCTGCAAACTGCCCCAGCACATGCTGGAGGTCCTGGTCTAAGGACAACAGACAACATCATCTGCAAAAAGCAGCGATGAGATTCTGTGGTCCCCAAACCTGACCCCCTCCAGCCTCTGGCTGCACCTAGAAATTATGTCCATGTAAATAATGAACAGGACCGGTGACAAAGGGAAGCCCTACCGGAGGCCAACATGCACTGGGCAATGCCAGCAATGCGAACCAAGATCCTGCTCTGGTGGTACAGAGACTGCACAGCCCTTAGTAGAGGGTCATGGACTCCATGCTGCCGGAGGGCCCCCCGCATAGCACCACGAGGGACCCGGTCGAATGCCTTCTCCAAGTACACAAAGCACATGTGGACTGGTTGGGCAAACTCCCATGATCCCCCAGCACCCTGCAGAGAGTGTAGAGCTGGTCCAGTGTTCCACGGCCAGGACGGAACCCACGTTCTTCCTCTTGGATGTGAGATTTGACTATTGGCCGGACCGGGGAGGCTGAGGAATGTGATCCCTCTGTAATTGGAACACACCCTCCGGTCCTCCCTCTTGAATTGAGGGACCACCATCCTGGTCTGCCAGTCCAGGCCACTGTCCCCAACTGCCACGCGATGTTGCAGAGGCGTGTCAGCCATGACAGCCCTGCAACATCCAGAGACTTGAGGTACTCAGGGTGGATCTCGTCCATGCCTAGCACGTTTCGACTGTGGAGCTTTTTAACCACCTCGGTGACTTCAGCTTGAGTGATGAACGAATCAACCTCTGAGTCCCCAACCCCTGCTCCCTCTGTGGAAGACATGCCAGGGGGATTGTATTGTAAAGTATTGCCGCCACCGCCTGACCACATACTCAGTTCAGGTCAGCAGCTCCCCGCCACCACTGTAAACAGTGTTGGCACTGCTTTCCCCTCCTGAGGCACCGAACGTTTTGCCAGAATCTCCTCAAGGCCGACTGATGGCCTCCCCGAACTCCTCGCACACCCGTGTTATTGCGTCCGCAACAGCCCAGGCTGCCGCATGCTTGGCCTGCCAGTACCTGTCAGCTGCCTCAGGAGACCCACAGGCCAGGTGAGCCTGCTAGGCCTCCTTCTTCATCTTGACGGCATCTCTTACTTCCGGTGTCCACTGCCAAGTTCAGGGATGGCTGCCCGGACAGATACCCAAAGCCTTACGGCCACAGCTTCGTTGAGTGGTGCGTCGGGTGCTGCCTCAAAAATGGAGGTGGAAAACATGGTCCACTCGGACTCTATGTCTCCCGCCTCCCTCAGGGTCAGGGTGAAGTTCTCCCGGAGGTGGGAGTTGACGATCTCTCTGACAGAGGGCTCTGCCAGACGTTCCCAGCACACCCTCGCAATGCGTTTGGGTCTGCCGGGTCGGTCAGGCTTCCTTCCCCACCAGTGGATCTAACTCACCACCAGGTGATGATCAGTTGACAGCTCAGCCCCTCTCTTCCCCCAAGTGGAGAAACATGCGAATTGATGATTCGATTACAAAATCGATGAGCGACCTCCGGCTGTCCTGGTGCCAAGTGCACTGATGGACACCCTTATATTCGAACATGGTGTTTGTTATTGACAAACTGTAACAAACAAAGAAGTCCAACAACAAAACACCGCTCGAGTTCAGATCGGGGAGGCCGTTCCTTCCACTGACACCCCTGCAGGCACTGCTGCCGTTGCCAACGTGGGCGTGGCAGTTCCCCAGTAGAACGAAGGAGTCCCCACATGGGGTACAATCTAGTACCTCTTTGAGGACATCCAAAAAGGCTGGGTACTCTGCACTGTTGGTTTTTGCTGTCCCACAGTTGTAATGATGGCCATCTGTCAGCCTGTCTCACCACGCAATGTAAGGCCACCTTTACGAAGGCACAACCAAGATTTATAGCAGTATTTCAGCTGACCAAAATCACACAGTGTGTACAGGCTTAGCAGAACATGTTGTGCATTATGTCACAGCAAAGAGGTGGAACATGTCTGGAGGTGTCTTTGTGGTCTCAGTCAAACACCACGGTCGTCTCAGGGTATTTTTACAAGCCCAGATTGATGTGAGTTCGCACAGAAATGCTCCTTTCTAATTGACCTGTGGTCTACCATTTGAGGAATACTGTATAAAACTTATCCAATTATCAAGAATAGCTAACAATGCTCGGTATATGTCAAACTCACATCATTCCATTCTCAGGAACAACTTGTTTAACTTATCTGAGCAGTAATCTGAGACAGAAACAGGCAAATTATTGACTGCCGTTGTTAGGGAATGGAATTTTTCTAAAATACACACCTCATAGAGACAACCCAACAAGGAGGGTTGGTGTGTCTATGTGGGTGTTAGGTTAATCATTAGAATTTCTTTGCTTTGTGTTTTATTTGAGCCAGTCTTTGAAGGTTGACCTTCTGTCCTCAGGTGAATCGTAGGCGCACACTCTTTGGTGGTGGCTGTGCCACCACATACTGACAAGTGAATGTTGACAGAGATTTAACAAAGAGAACTAAAATGAATATAAAGACTGCAAAATGTTCAATATCTTAAGTAAGTATTCAAGAAATGCTTTTATCATGGTGGTCCCTACTCAACAAACAATGAATTATCAGTAAGAGAGGCCGTTATTGAGATGACAACAATGTCATCAAAGACATCACACAAATGCTACAGTGACCTGGATTGAAAAATTTGTAATAAGTACTGTAATTGATTCGGTGTAGATCAGTATACTCTTGGTAATGTACTAAACTATCCCATATATGTTTAAGCTCTAGACAGAAAATCAGATCCAGTTACTTGTCTACAGTCCTGCATTGTTTTCAACAACAAAGGTTGCTACCAATGTGAGCCATGCAACGACAGTTGCCAGGCAAGGATGAACTGGTCACAGGGGCAACGTGCTATATCTTGGATCTATTGTCGACTATTCAGATAAGAGTGTGGCATAAACAGTCTGTGGACAGACTTAACTCCAAGACTAAGTACACACGTCATAGAGACAAACCCATTTGGAAAGTTTTTTTGTGTGTAGACTTTGATTCGAAGCAGATCAAAATACAGGTAATGCTATAATAAAGCTTATCAAATTACAGCCTTGACTACTTTGAGTCATTTTGATACAGCTTTATTACATTTTCCATATTTGAATAAACCTATTTGGACTAATTTCAGGCAACTCATGACTATTGTGTTGAAATGAGATTTGATACCAACGTATTTTATTGACTATGCTCTAGTATTCAATCAATGCAACAAACATACTGCAACTTGGTGCTATATTTCAGCATTGTGCCAATGTAAACCTATGGATATGCTTGTTAATGAGGGAGAGTGAGGTGGGTAAGAATGTACTTAGAAATCCGGAGGACTTCAGATCAAAGTCTCTCATATCTCCCTTTTGGCTGTTTTCCTTCACGCTTTAGATGTGTGTTTGCCTCTTTCTGTTTCAGGACAATGTAATCAATCAGCAAATGTGGTAGACACAGTAATAGGTTTTGTTTGACAATAACGTAGCTTGTTTGCTTGCAGTCTGTGAGAGTGACAGATGGAACCACCAATAGTAAATACACCCACAGAGTGGAAAATCGGACAGATATCAACCAAACAACGGGATGGATTGATGACGAGACCTTTTTAAAAGTATGTTATCAGTCTGTATGTGTTTGCCTGTGCACATTTGCAGTGTCTGATATTTGGGACACTTTCACATCTTAGTTGTGCATTTGATTCACTCGCTCCATCAAAGCAAACTATAAGGAGTTTTACTAATACATAATGGTCAGGATTCCAGAGGTAACAATAGATCACCTACTCCAAACAGAGGGAAGGCATATGAGGTTTCACAACAGAATTGGCACATTCCTTCAATAGTGTTTTAAGAATGGAGGTCAATGAGAGGGTCTGGCATGTTGAATGATGGTGGAAAAATCCATTCAACTGCATATTTTGTGTTAAAACCAAGTTGGTCAGGATGTACTGGGATCAACCTTACGTGGTCTAGATTAGCTTCGTTTCCACTTTTGCAGAGACACTTTCATTACTGTCTAACCTTCTTTTATTTAAAACAGACAACCTTAAACACAACACGCTCACTCAGTTCTCTATTGTGTAAGAAAAGCCTCAGAGATCCTTAGTCTGTCCCTCTCGCAACCACCATTACTCCGATGAAGACTGTATCGCTTGTTATCACTGCCCACGGCAGTATAAACATGAATTACTTTAAGGGGGGAAACAATCAAAGCCTTGAGTCTTCCATAAAATTCTGTCAATGGAAATTGAAGAATCAGTGTCAATGGATAGCCCAGGCTCAACTACCAATGTATGCATGGTCAAGAGAGAAGATTCTTCACCAATGTCTGCATGAATAGCAACCATGCTCACAGTTGAACCCCCTTTTTCTTTTGTAGATATATTATTTGTTTAGCAATGCCTTGTAGTTGTGATTTGAACAGAAACTTCTATGAATGGCCATCTGCTATTAAATGCACATACCATATCTCTTTTAAAAAGTGTACTTTGGGGACAAATACATTCATTGAGCATAAACAGCAAGTACAGTAAAAGCTGTGGCTGTCCACCTACAAATATTTGTTTTGGGACCAACTGCTTTTTTGTTTCTTTGATTGTTTGTTTTACTGATATTGTTGATTATGATAACTTGTGTTTTTCATCCAAATACATGGTGAGCACAATTGTTCCTTCCCGCAATTATCATTTGTCACAGATTATTAGTGTTACACTACTAAGAAAAACTAACACTCACTTGGGAATCTCACTTGCTGTTGAAGTCCAGTGGATGAGTTTCATCTTGCTAGAAATCATGTCATCGAAGATAAAGCATGTTTTTAGAAATATGGAAACATTTGAAGGTATTTACAGTGTGCAGCACTAACTCCATAAATACTGGATGTTTATTTCTTTGGTGCCATAGGCACTTAATACACGTAATACAGTCTCTAATGACTTTATTCCTGTCTCTCATGTCAGTTAATCCTCTTTTTCTCAGAGGACCTCTCTTTTTAATCCTCTTTATCAGTAAATGACATCACACTTGATGTTACATTTCTCTGATTACAGCAGTCGTTGTAGAGGGTTTTGTCTTCCCAGTAGGAATCAGAAATCAGGAATCTTTTGTTGTCATCACTGAAATTGCATTGTGCAATGAAACTAAGGTGCTGAATTCTGGTGCAAAAGGACATGTGATCCATGACAACATCCAGACGCACTTATTTTATGTCGGTTTTCCTCATCGGTAACCATTACCCCGCAAAATACACAAGATCTGCAATCTCATTTCAAATTCCCAAATTCCACTTCACCAACATCAACATCATTGAGGCTAGTGTGCTGTGTAGCTGAACACGGTGTGACTTTTGTCAGTGTGTGTGTGCGTGTGTGTGAGTGTGTGTCAAAACGCATTTATGCATTTACAAGATGTGTGCTGACAGCATATTGTAACCACAGAGGCGTTCGAACCAAAGCAACACAAAATAATTCATTACCATGCTGTATTACATCACAGCTTGTGCATAAATATTTTTTTGTCTCCAGAGGTTTTCCAACTATGTAATTAGGGATATTATGACTTGAATAAAACTAATAGACTGTCCCACTGTTTTCCCAGACGAGCGTTAATACAGGCATACAAAAAACTGACATCCCACAATTAAGTTGATGACTGCCTACTCACAGTTAAAGTCAACTGCAACTCATGATCACCTTTGTGTGTGATATCAGAGCTCTAATGATAAATCAGATTTTTGTGATAGGCATTTTGTGCAGGAAATAAGATTGAAATTAGACTCAATAAACTACTGTAAGAATCATGGAATTCAAAATGTGCACAAACAAGACATCTGAGCCAGCAACTGTTATGCTCCAGTAGTATGTGCTTGTTTTCTTAAATGTTCAAAGCAAAATTAATTTGATGATTAATGCGCAGGGGAATAAAAAAATAGGAATCGGAGGGCGATAACAGCATTATGACATGTGGTTGGCAGTTTCTTTGATGTGAACCTCAGAATCCTGTCACAGTGTATTTGTTGATGTCTTTTATCCTTCTTCATTATCTGATATTCTAGTGATATCCCTGTGATAATACTGTTCAAAAAAGCAACACAAAAACAAGGCTCAGAGGAGCTCAGGAACTGATTTATAAGATAAGTACTGACTAGACCTTAACTGTCAGCGATCATTTCGGTCTCTCACACGGTAACACAACACTGGTTGTGATAAGTGAAACAGATTTACACCACATCCTCTTTTCTGTAAATCAAGCTATCGTAACTTGCTTGTTTCCCAGAGATATCATATTATACATGCATACAGCCTTGTGCGCCAATAGGAATGACTCTCATTTCTATACTTCGGCATTATTTTCTGTTGGACATCTCTTTCATTTGCTACCATTCCTGAAACATAAATCTGCGTTTCAGGATGTGTGAAGACGGAGAAATGAAAACAACATGAGGAAAATTGCTTTCATTTTTGACTTGATTGGTGCGACATTCTCTTCATTATGTTTTGTTGATCCATATGGTTCTGTGGGGCAAAAGGGTAGTGCATTGGATCTCTAAGTCACTACAGAAGAAGTGATTCAAAAGTTGTCAGTAGCTCAGTCTGTATTAACTTGTGTCATGCATGGATTGATATGTGCAACATACATCTGCATGGACTGTGTGAAGTGGGTTTTTTTTTGCTAACTCATGCATCAAGTGCACAGAGGGAATTTGATCAGTGTATAAAAATGTCCAATACAGCATATGCGTGTAAATGACCAATAAAAAGTGAGCTTCCTTCTAATTCAGCAAGTTGCTGAAGCCCATTGCTTCAAACTTTCCAGCACCAGAAACAGTGGCTATATCTGAACTCAAAGACATCAATAGTCACTCACTAAATAAAGCACTTACTCTTAAAACACCTTGTCTTACACACACGCCTTCTCTGTCTCTGCCTCAGAGTGTCACATAAACAAAAATGCCCATACTGACATATACAAAACATTTATCCGTCTGCTGTGAGAGACTGTACAGGAGGACACATTTTGGTCGTTCCTGTGTCAGTCTGCCCATCACCCTCACTTTTTCCTATTTTGATGCATCTGTTAGTAGTAACAATGATTTAATTGATGAACCTTGATTGTTGTTTCAGTTGTACTGACTTACCTATATAGCAAAATGCAAAGACAGGCATCATGGATAAGCTGCTGAATTTAAGAAGCCTCCAGGCTGCTGTCACTAGCTATTCATAAAATGTATTATGACACATAGTTATCTGCCTTGTTGGAGACTGCGGTTGTCGTTACACAGCTCTCATCTGCATCTGTCCTTCCAATCATCCACTGAAACACCCTCTGCCCTCACGTCTTCCTTCACTTCGTCCATATACAGTACATTATCTGTGGTCTTCATATTTCCCTCCTACCCGGCTGCTCTATCTCCAAAATCCTCTGTCCAATGTATTCACTATCTCTCCCCTGCACGTGACGAAACCAAAGCATCACCACTCTCAAAACAAAAATGGCATTAGTGATACACCTTCTTGGCACGAGGCCACACTGTTGATCAGTAATTGTAACCTCCTGTCTAAACCGAGCTTCAGCAGCTCTCTCTCATATCATCATAGTGTGCCTTATCAGCGTAATGCCTTTACAATTTCTGAAGCTCTGCACATCACCCTTGATCTTACAGACTAGCACCTATCCACTTCTCCTCCAGTCCGTGGAAATCATCTTACCCCCCGAGATTGTGTTAAACAAGCTGGTTAGAAACTCAACTCCCCTCTCCTTCATCTGCCCTTCCCGTCCTCTCATTCTCCACATTCATTAGGTCCTCAAAGTACTACTTCCATCTCCTCAGCACTCTGCTCACTCACAAGTTCACAAGTACAAGTACATCCTGCTTCATAAAAGCTGCACATCTCTCAGCTTTATCTCTCTGCTTCGCAACCCGATACAAGTCCTTCTCTCCCTCTTTTCTGTCCGACCTCTCATTTAATTCACTATTAGCCTTATCCATTGCCTTTGGTACAGCTCTGTTTCCTATTTGTCAAGCTTCATCTCCCCCTCCATCCTACTTTGTCTTTGCTAAATTCTCCCTTTGGGTACTTTCTTCTTATAAATCCTCATTCCACCACCAAGTCTCAGTGCCCTCTTTCCTCTTGTTCTGTTGTCTCTTGTTCTGTTGTCTCTTGTCCAGTTTCCCTCACCAGCATAGTTGTACTCTCCCAGTATCATGGTAAATCCTCCTAATTTCCAAAAGAATGACCTAACACCCTCCTGACTTTTTAATAAGACTCTTCCTTCCTGATTTTCATCCGTTTAATCATCAGATCTGTCTTCACTCCACCTTCACGTGACTACCGTCATCATACACACCACCATCCAATGCTACCTTGGTACACTCTCTCCTGGCACCACCTTACAATCTCATATCTCTTTCGGGTCGAGCTTTCTATATGTCATATAATACCTCCCTCCATTCTTATAATCCATCCTTTGCTCCTCCCTCTTCTCGTTATGCATGTTGACTAGAGATGTCTGATAATATCGGCCCACCGAGATTATCGGCCCGATATTAGCATGAAAATGTAATATCGGTATCGGATTTTTTTGCTTTGAAACCGATAGAATAAAAACTGATAACAATACAATAATGCTTGCGTTACACTGAAATAGTGCCTATGCACTCCTGAAGCGTTTACCGGCACACATATCGGTATCGGCTGTTATCGGTATCAGTAAATTGAGAGTTGGGCAATATCGGCATATCGGATATCGGCAAAAAAGCCAATATTGGACATCCCTAATGTTGACTATTGCCATTTCCATCCTTTTTGCAACATCCACTTTTATCTGTCCCTCTGAGTTTCTCTCCCTAACACCATATCTACCCAGCATCCCCTCATTCCCTTTGTTCTACCCTCTAACAACCCACTGATATCTACTCCACTGACCAAACTTTCTTCTGGAGACATCGTCCAACATAGTCTCTAAATCCTGTCTCTGCAGACATGCATCCAACCTGTGGGACATATGCACTGACAACATTCAATATTTTCTGATGTATTTCTGGCTTCAAACTGATGACTACATCAATGACCCTCCTCACATCCATTACAGTATTTGCAAAGTGTTCCTTCAAGGTGACTCCTACCCAGTTCCTCTGCCCATCTACACCATACTAGAACAGTTTGCCTCCCCCTCCAATCCCCTTAGCCTTGCTTCTTTTACATCCAGTCTCCTGGTCTACCTTCCTCCTCTCCATCATTTCAGCTGGTTCTCACCAAGTCATTAGTCATTGTCTCTACATTTAGTGTCCCTATCCTCACTTCCGTTCTCTTGTCAACCCTTTCCTGTTGCTGCTTCCGAATTTGCAAACCTCGTTTTCATAGTTTCCACCACCATCCTGTTAAGCAATTCCTATCACCGAAGGTGATCATTTTTATGTAAGGTCACGACCAATCCGGTATGACAACCATATTATTTATTTGTGGCACAAGATTTATGCCAACCAGCCAGCCAACCAGCCATCCAGACACATCATCACCATTTACTCAGGCTTAGGACAGGCCCAAGAGCTACCCTATATGCTGTTTTTTCCTAGTTTATAGCTTAAATTGTTTAAAAAAAAAAAATGTTAAATGTTAAAATGGCACGTTAATTGCAGGAGTGTAGAAATGAAATGGTGGAAAATCTGAGTGGAAGAACTGAGACTAGCCATAACGTCTTTTCTCCTCTGTGTTCTTTCTTTTTCCTTCGCCACTCTCTTTGTCCACTCTCTTTGTCCTCCACTTCTCTTTCCTTTTTTTGTCTATCTCTCCCTAAATATCCTGCAGGGATTCAATGCCCTGAAATGATTTAATTGATTGCATTATAAGAGGGTATATGCCTCTTCCTCATCAGCAATCTCGCACTTGCTGTCTCTTTCTCTCTCATTCTGTGTGTGTGTGTGTGTGTGTGTGTGTGTGTGTGTGTGTGTGTGTGTGTGTGTGTGTGTGTCTGTGTGTGTGTGTGTGTGTGTGTGTGTGTGTGTGTGTGTGTGTGTGTGTTTGTGTGTGTGTGCAGCAAACCTGCACACTGGATGATTGCCTTACTCAATGAAAGCAATTGGTAATCCCCTAAGAATGAAAACACTTTTTATTTGCCAGTGAACAACAAACACAGCGTAAGTCCTAAGCTTCGATATCCAAAGGAAATATCTCAATACAGCATTTGAAAATGTTTGCAGACAATTGATATCAGTAAGTACACACACCAAAATACAAATGAAATGTGATCATCCTAAAACGTCCAAAAGCCAAAACAACAAAGTTGTACAATATTTTTAGGAGGATGTCCAAATGGAAAATATTTTACTTTAATTTGACTTTTTAGTTCTTTTCTGTGGCGCCAGATACCTGAGTCTCATATCTTCAGAGATGTCACGAGTTGATTGACGCAATACACACAAAAGTAACATTTACCTTGCACTAAAGTTGGGCTTCATCATATCTTCACAGATGTCATGTGTTGATTGACGCAATATACACAAAAGTAACATTTACCTTGCACTTAAGTTGGGCTTCATAAAGTGTCCTTAAATACTCTTTAAGCACAGTGCTCTTTCAAATACTCTTAAAAATTTTGCGTCTGAGTCGATTTGTTGTCAAACTTGTCAAAGGTGGGAGCCTTAAGGGCTGTCACTCCTCCTCTAAAGGGGATTCAGGGGTCAATCCCGAGGAGCCCACGTCCCACCTTGATGGTGTGAATTCATAAAAATGGCACCTATTCTTCGAAGGACAGTTGTACTTCACTTTACCTCCCAGGCAAGATTTACTTCTCTTGCCTGCTGATTAGAGAAGAGCTTTACCTCAGTGTACCTCTGGACGAGATTTACTTCTTGCAGGGAGGAGTTCTTGTTATCAGAGAAGTAGTCATGCCATGTTCTTGCTGGCATACACCATTGTGCAGGCAGAGACTAGCTTATAGCCACTGTTTTTCATTGCTACATGTCCCCGGCCGTCCTCTGTCCTCTGTATGAAACAAGAAGCATGTTTTGTTTTGTTTTTTTTTATCAGAAGAATGGACACATAATAGTGCATCCAGACGAATCCTCCAAAAAAGACATACAACCATACAGTGACAACCATGACATCAACTTTCAAAAGAATCATTATAAAATTGCATCTTAGTGTTCCAAAACTCACAATAATG
Source organism: Carapus acus (assembly GCA_900312935.1). Taxonomy (NCBI): domain Eukaryota; kingdom Metazoa; phylum Chordata; class Actinopteri; order Ophidiiformes; family Carapidae; genus Carapus; species Carapus acus. Next base: position 26,215 of record OMPJ01045522.1, read on the forward strand.
AGATAAACAGTTAAAAGAAGCATAACATCGATATAGTCAAACCACACTTGTAATGGTTAGAACTGAATAATTCCAAAACAAGATATGATGTAAATGAATGAATATGATGATAAATGATGGTAATTATCATGCATATTCATATTCAAAGCAAAGGAAAATGTGTTAATTCCACTAGCATTTGAGTCTGTGCTTTTGAAAGGCCATTATTTCAAGGTGGTTGAGTAATACCTGTTTCAAAAGTAAATTAAACAGTTTTGCACAATATTTCAGTTACCTAGGAGGATGGAAAATGCATTTCTGTCATAACAAATATCTCTGCTACTCAGTTTGTCAGCCACTTTGTGTGGGTTTTCCACTGGATGTGGTGGGAAGTCTTCCCCCATTCTGCTTGGCTGTGGTTGCTATTTCATCTGCAGCCACGCTAACAATGTCAGAATTATGTATGATTGAATGCCTCCGTCAATATGACATTGTTCTACAGAAATAGCTAAACAGAGAACTTTTAGATGCTGTATTTATAAAAGATATATATGTCAATGTGTTACTTCCCGCAAGTACCTGTAGATGAGCTGCATTCAGGTTGCATCATATACAGTATCTGTGTCATCTGAGGGTTGGCGAATAAACTGAGGACAACAGAAGCAAATGCTATCGAGATAATCATTCTACAGTTTATGGTCTACAATCATACCACAAATCTATTTCTTGCTTTCTTTGATATCTTTTATCAACCTTCTCATCTCTTCATACATTATTGAACGTGGCTGACTCAGATATGAAACATTATTTTGGTAACACCTCTGACATCAAAAGCAAAAACCTGTGAATCATTCATAGCAGAAATAGGAACCAAAACATGTCGTTGTGTCTCAAGTCCACAAGCTAGTGGTCTGAATTCTCTATTTTCATAGTCATTTGCTTATGATGACTCAAATTGCAGAATTGCAAATCTTAAGCTGAATATGAATCACCCCAAAGTTAGATCCAAGGATAGTTCAGTACAGTACTTACAGAAAAACCGAGAATACAGTGGGCATTGATAAGGTTTGATATTAGTGCAAAATTGTGCTAAAAACGCTGAAGTTAGTTACTTCACAGCAGCAAAAGATCATATTATTGTCTCAACATTAGACAAGGGTGTCACCTGCATGCTTGTTAAGTCCGAGACTATGGATGAAATAAACACATGACTCTCAAATTTCTCCTTTTTCCACTCAATATACAGTAGTGTGACAGCAATGTCATCTGGATTGTTCGGTGATAAAATCAGTGGGTCAATTGATGTGTCTGAAAACAAGTGAAAACATTTTTCTTGCCCAAAACAAGAAAATTTTAGAAACAGGGAGCCCCTTCTTGAAAATTTAAGTCTGTTGCCTCTGTGAAATCCCTCAGCCTTATCAGCAGTCTCTGTTTCCCTTTCACCCTAATTTTGCTCCATGTCAGTACAGTACGAGCATTCTACCTGCATCAAGCAGTACTGTAATCGTCCCAGCTGTATGATTTGAATGTCTTCACGTCACGCATTTTCAGAAATGTTAACCGTGTGTTAATTGTCAGCATCAGTGCAAATCATTTCACCAACAACTTATTTTAACCCAAAGACATATAGATGAGGTACATAAAAACTATGTGCGCATGCAAATTGCTTGAAACTAGTGGGCTTTTTAGAGTGCTTGGTGTGAGACAGTCACAGTTTAACACAACAGAACAGCTCCATTTCTCCCTGCAAATTAGATGAATAAACCTGGTTAAGTCTCCTCTTTGTGAGTGCAAATTGTTTCATTTCACAGATGTTTGGAAAAAGCCAATTCAACGTGCTCCTCGTTACTTCTTGTCCTGGCCTCACCCTTCACTGCACACCAGCGGCTGCGGCACATTAAAGAGACTTCAAAATCAATAGCACGGGATAAATCACACAGCTTTCTCACACATCAACCCTGAACCAACCTCCACCTCGACTATGAGCGTTTCCCTTCCTCTGTGAATTTTTATGCGTGGATTCAAGTTTTTTGAATGTTGAACTTATGAAACTTCGGAAACCTCCATCACAGGTCACTGACAGAGATTGAGTTTTTCTTGAGAGTTTCTGGTGGCATGAGATTTGCTATCAATCAGACACCAAGTAAGTACAGGGACAGTGTCACTGATACTGATATTTATACTGTAATTACCATATTCATACGTGTGCATCATGGAATTGTAAAATGTGAATTATTCTTTGTGACCTCTACGTGCTTTTGTCTTTTCCAGCCTTAGATCAATTGTGTATAAGTCTACGTCAGAGTTTGGTTTAAGTATACAGTTAAGCAGAAAATTCACTAATCCAAAAAAATGAAAGGAACAGGCCTATTTCCCACAACCAAACTGTACCACCATCAAACCATTCATGCTGAACATTGTTGCTGGCAGAATTACGTTTACAGCCACCTCTCCAGATCTTTCACATCTGTCCCCGTAGCTCAGAGTGAACCTGCTCTCATAAATGGAAAGAGCAGGGAGCCAGTGCCAGACCTGCTAATTCTGGTGCTCTCTGGCAAATGCCAATCGCGCCCAACAGTCCATTTCTACTGGTTTGGTCAGAGGCACTCATGCCAGTGGCCTGCTGGAGGTCACGTTGTTGATGAATTAAACAGGCTAATCCTGTTCCGAATTACACAAAGGAGCAGATACCGGTCCAGCTGATGGGTCAAGGACCTCCAACGGCCCACTCCAATTCTCCTAGAGTAGATGCCTGTTACCTGGGATCTTCTCCATTCTCTTGAGACTGTGCTGGTAGACAGGCCAAAACTTCTGGTGATTGTAAGTTTTGTTGTGCCATCCTGGTGGAGGTGGAATGCCTGTACAACTTCTGTAGGGTCCAGGTATTACCTCATGCTACCTGTAGTCACTTTTGCCCTTGTCGAAAGCAAAACTACTGAAAAGCTGTTGTACAAGAATCAGGAGAGAGAACATGCCTGTGGCCTACACCTTAAAAACAATTCCTGCATTTGGGGTCATTTATTGTTACCCCTCAAGTGCATCTGTTGTTACTTTAATTAACACCTTTAATAACAACTGAAACTGATTAACAACCCACTCTGCCTCCAAACCAGATCAACATCCCAGAAGTTCACTTCACTTGACATTATACTGATCAAAAATTTCTTTCAGATTTTTTGAGCAGTATACTTGTTCTGTGTGTGTGTGTGTGTGTGTGTGTGTGTGTGTGTGTGTGTGTGTGTGTGTGCGCGTGTGCGTGTGTGTGTGTGCTGTTTGATGGCAAGTCTGAGTCATGTGACAGTGCAACATCAAAAGGGGCACTGATATCAGACAGTATCGATTCTGATGGTGTATCAGTACTTTCGATACCAATGAAGTACTTCCTGAAAATTCATTTTTTGGATGAAGCACGGGAATGAATTTGTCTGGCCAGTAGATATTTGCAAACTTGTTTTCTCCTTTAACATGAATGTGAACTTCCACAATTTAATTCACAGCTAGAGAAAGAAAGCCATACAAATGTGTTATTTGACCAACAAATAACTGTATTCTAAACAATACCGTGGTTCTCCACTCTTTTTGTACCTGCACTAGCTTACTACCGCAGGAAGTCTAGGTAATGGTATAGTTCAGCTGTTCTGTGCAGCCACTTGGCCTCACCTTGCGCAACTTCTGCAGTGAACTCTACTTTTAACACTGTTGTCATTTGAGTTTGACACCTATGCTCTATTTACTCCTTTTGCTTAATTTCAATAAGACACAGCAGTAACAGGATGAGCATGCAAAAATGTTATTCTTGTCGATAAATCATGAAATTTCGAACCAAATCTTTGTTACAATTACCGTATCATTTTCACCAATTGGCAAGTTGCTGTATGGATAATAACTTCAATGGAGTTTGTGAAACATCAAAGAGTGAGAGGTTGACAGTTGTTCTATAATTTTGTTAACATGCTAGAGATGTGCAAGAAGTTTTAGACAAGTTGTAAACTTATCCACTCACTCACAGTGGAAAATTTTACATAAAGCAACTAGTTTGACAGGTTCAGGTGGAAAGCATTAACTAAACATACTTAAATACGCAATACTAAAACACTACGCTGTATTGTACTAGATACAGTATATTGTATACTTGATATGTGGAACAATTAAGTGTTATTAAGTGTTGGTATTGGTTTAGATGTCACAAGTGCGAGAGTGACAATCCCTCACAAAGAGTTTGACAAACCACTCAGTGCATCTCTTCCAGAGAAGGGCGCAAGGGGAGAGCAAAATGCCTCCAGCAAAATGCCCCCCTTATATAACAGATACGTGACCCCATCATAACCATGGTGAACCTCTAAACAGTACTTCAGATTCTGCAGACCATTATGTGCATAAGCCATAAGACAGCATATTATAACAACAACACCGCCACTGAGGCATCTCTGTCCCTGTGTACGATCAGATCAGTGGAAGTGAAGACACTCTTAAATCAGAACTAAATCTCATGTCAACAAACCCTCACTCACCTCCTCGCCCCATAAACGTGTCACTCTTAGGGCTCACCCAAGCAATTCATTGTGACATGTCCACACAGCTCTTGGCTCAATTTGATATCTTTCTGTTAGAACCGCACTCACCGTGATGAAAATGCACACCTACCCTCCTTGTTTGCATACCTGGCTTGCGTGCTAGGTATAGGGTTGTGGGCAGCGAGATGCACCTTGAGTTACTCACCGTTCGTCCCGATGTCCCTGTGTCTCCCGTATGTCCACTCACTCCCCAGCAGGCGTCCTGAGTGCTCAGTCACCTGCAGCCTCTCATGTCCCCTTGAGGCGCGCAAGGGTGAGGTGCGAGGGGTTTTCTGGGGATAGGAAGATCAAAATCCCCGACGCTCCGCGATAAAGTTTTTATTAAAGTCAGCCACGAAACTGAACCCCAAGCAAGAGAGATTTCAGCTGACACGTGCGCCGGGCTCCTGTTGCTTCAGGCTGTGGACCGAACCAGACTGAACTTCGGGACGCATTTATTACTCTCCTCCTCCCTTAAAACATTGCATCTCTTAATCCTGGCGAGAGAGGAGATAAATTGATGCTTCACTCTGCGCGCAAAGCAACTCATCCGCGAATTTTGAAGGAAGCAAAGGGGTGAAGAGAATTCCCACATTCAACACTCAATCCTCGGTGCCCGCGCTGTGTTGCAATGCGGTGCTGCGGCAGCAAAAAAAAAAAGCCCCATCTCATTTCATCCCTCACGCCCCCTCCCGCTGCTGCTCCAGATGTGCTGAGTAGAGCTGGGGATGGACCGCCCCGAGCACCCCGAAAACAACCGGGATGCTACGGAGATGCTGACTGCCGACACGCGCGGGGCGGGATGGTGGAGAGGAGGAGGAGGAGGAAGAGGAGGAAAAGAAGAAGGAGGAGGAAGAGGAGTAGGAGGAAGAGTGGAGGTTACCTGTGGAAGGGTTGTGTGTTTTCATTCAGTTTCGCGGGGTGCGTGAGTCACACCTCACACATCGCCGGAGTTGTTTGGATCGACTGTGCGGTGGAAAAGTAGACGCTGACACAGAGGAGACACGAGGAAACTTTATTTGAATAAAAAACAAACAAACAAACAAACAAATAAATAAATAAATAAATAAATGAATAAATAAATAAATGAATGAATGAATGAATGAATGAATGAATGAATGAATGAATGAACAAAAAACATTAACTTTATCCAAAATTGATAGAAATGATAAAAGACGCATGAGGGAAAATTCCGCTGAACTTATATACCACCAGACTTGGAAACAGCTTTTACCTAAGAGCCATAAGTCACCTCAGCAGTTTTAGATAACAGGTCTTGTGCAATAAAAAAGCAGTGCAACATTAGACCAACCACGTGCAATAAGAGCACTCTGGTCAATCCTTCTCATTCCATCATTGCCACTACGATTTATACTGTTAATTCTGTATACACATATTGTATATATTTCCTCTGTATATGTATTTTTCTTCATCTTTTATATTCCTTTTTTGCACTGGAACCCTGCACCTCAATTTCATTACACAATGTAAATGGCAAATAGTAACTATGCGTGTTTAATGAATTGAGCCTTTGGAATTGAGCCACCTTATGAAAATGCATGCGCACAATATTTCTATGTTGTGCTTTTTTGTTAAGTTTTCACTTTCTAAATTGATATCACATGGACAATCACATGTGCTTGTGTCACTATTGACACCTGATTCTGACTTGTAAAGAAGATCTTTGTACACACAAGTCACTGCATTTAGAGGTATGGGACTGCAATGGAGGATGGGAAAAATATGAGGAGGAGAAATATATTTAGTATTGTATTGTTATTGTGTGTACTGTGTATTGTAACAGTGATTAACAATGTGCAGACCCCATGTAAAGTATGACCTTAAACACTGATCGGGCAGGCCGCAAGACATGCATACAAAACAAAATGTTCTCTATCAAAAATTAAAGAACACGCTGTCCAATTTTGTGTATGTTTGTGTGTGTGTGTGTGTGTGTGTCAGTGAGTGTTTGGGGGGGAGAAGGGGTATGTTCACATGGTTTTCATTACCCCGACTACTTGAGGTTACCTGTTTTTAAGACGCACTCACTAAAACTTTGATAGCACATGTTGAAAAGATCCAAACATTTTGAGTGCTTTGTGGCTCATGTCCACGATGCTAATGATGCTTTTCTTTTTGTAGTGGTTGGGGTGGATGTCCTCCACTGATTATCAGCGGCTCCTTCGCCCAGTAATGGCCCCAATAATAGCACTGCGTGCATTTGGAAAGGTTTCATGTGTTCGTAAATAGCCCATCATAACAGCATGAGCAGTTTATGTCATACTGATCGCAGCGCAATAGATGTTTGAACCTTTTCAGGGGATTTCATGGCAAAGTTGACTCAGGAGGAGTGAGGAGGTGCAGTCTCCATGTCTCCCGATACATGGCCCAAAAAGTGTTGATGGGAAGGGGTCTGCGTTTATGGGTCAAATCCTGTGTTTGAATGGAGGACTGTGTTTGAATGTGTGTGAATGGAGGATTGTGTGGCTGTCTATGTAACAGCAAACAAATGGTAACACTTGCCTTCATTTGCTGATTAGGCAATGATTCATGGACACCTATTTTATTCTGTCACTGTTGTCATCTTCTGCTCCGTCTTACCTAAATTGTCGTACATTCAAACTGAATTTTGTAAGAATTAGTTTTCAATTAAATAGTCGTGTGGCAGCTGCAACCTCATGTGGCTGTATATTCAGATATTTGCAAAATTCACAAGTGAGCAAGTCTGAGTGAGGCTTACGGTGCTCCAGAAGATGGGTCTGATTTTGGAAAAGAGAAACTGTGGAGGACTGACTCCTTACTGTAGCAATAGACGTTGTAACAACCAAACTTTGGGAATATGGTAACTCCTCGCTACATTGTGGTTCACCTGTCATGGTCTCAGTATGTTGTGGATTTTTGTAAATACTCAGTATGAATGTATATTGCGGTATCCGTGGTTCATTGTAGGTTTCTGTGGCCAGTTGAAATTTCGATTTTCATAGAATTGGATGATAACTGTTGTGGAGGAAAGCATTTTCTAGCCGAGCCTTAAAAAGATACCAAAGATACAGTACAGTACCAGCAACATAGCTCTTGGCATCCCATGCTGTTCAGTTCACTCTGCACAACTACAGTATCTGCAGCATCCTCATCTGTGTTGTGTCTCATTATTTTGTCTTTTTGTGTTGAATTGTGACTCCACTGAAACCCTATGACGACGCCCAAATATCCTGCACCTTCTAAACTCTCCGCCATTGACTCCAGGCACCAGAGGAAGATGCCTACGATAGCGGAGAAGGTGGAACTTGGGAGTACTGCATCAGCGTTTTAAAGAACAGTTCTAAAGGCATTCAATGTCAGAATAAGGCTACACAAAGTCATTACTTGTGGCTTCTGACCATATTTCTTTAAAGGAGATAAAGAAGACATAAATAGTATGTAATGATGGAAATATCGATTGCCTCTGAATTTACTTTTGGACCATGGGTCCAGTGATCGACAGAAAGAAGGAATTTGTAGGACAGCAAGACACCCTTTATTTGTCTCACATGGACAATGTACAAATTTTTTTCAATGTTTTCTTCAGATACAGTGTTACCTTGCCAAATGAGCAACTCAACATACAAGTTCTTTGAGATACGAGCTATTGTTCAATCAGTATTTTTGTTCAAGATATGAGCAGAAATCTTAGATACGAGTTTAGCTTCTGGGCATATATAAGCCGCACCTGAGCATAAGCCGCAGGTTTTCATGCTGTTGCATGAGACATGTACATAAAGAGATGGTACATGGAGCATTTTTTAATCATGATTTTTACATGTTTGCATTGCATTTGTGCATTTCTCATGTACGACATCCATCTGTAGCAATCAGATTGTACAAACTTAACCTTTAAGAGCTAGAATAAACAACTGGACCTCAAATGACTCACCGTTGACATTTGTTGGCTACTTCTATTAGCCTTTCTATTCTCTTCTCTCTTTTCCTGAGCTAAACACAGCGGTAGCTGTAATTTTCCTCTAACCAAAATAAGTATTATTTGGCCCTCCTCGCTCACATCATTGGACAATTCAGCCCTGCAGTGGGTGCAGGGGTGCATACATGCAGGCACTCATGGGGACATGGATCAGCTGGGACGATGATGTCAGCGTCCAGCACATTGTTGTCTCACATCTGCACGTCTATCTTGCTTTTTCTTGCCCCTTTGCGCAGGGGTTCTCCCTGAACCACAAGTAACAGGTTCTGTGACTCTGTCTGTCTTTCTGTTTCTTACATCTGATATTTTCACCCCTGTGCTGTGTTTTCTGTCGTCAGTCCATTCACTAATGGGACACGAAACTAATGATTCAGAAGATTCTGTAATAACAGTGTGTAGAAAGATAATTTCATACATCATTATAATGAGTAGATATAATTTGTGAGGCAGCATCAGGAAATCTACTCTGTCCTCTTGGATATATCAAAAGACTGATTGCAGACCTGTGCTCCAACCTCCAACCCACCTACTCCCTGTCAACATTTCACATGTGTGGCCAACATTTGTGTGATTATACTATTTAGTCCACTTGATGTTGAAGAGGAAAAACCCTGTTCGATGTGGTATCGTCAGAAAACGCACTTCAACTTTCATTGTTATGCTGACAATATGCAACTGAATTTATCAATGAAGCCTGATGAGACCAACCATCAGACTAGTCACTTGTCTGACTTGTATGTCAGTTATCATATAGGACTGAAAATTTAAACTGATATTAAATTTATGATCAACAAAACCCCACTCCAAACAGGTGCTATGTAATTCTCCACAAATTGCCAAACAAACACACAGGTTCACTCAGATTTGCGAAACATCATTTGTAAAAAAATAAAAATAGAAAATCAAATGACGAGAGATTTCTCTAAAATGTTTGAAAATACATTTGAAATCCAGCCTGTGTGTCACACAAGATGCAGCCCATCTCATGCTTTCTTGCTCTCAGACAGCCTCTCCTGTATTTAATTCCAGGTCAATATTATAGTTTTTTGCTCCCTTTGTCTTGGCCGTTCACAGTTCCAGTTACTTGGAATATGAATCAGCAAATCCACTGAGGAACCTTGATGCAGATTCATCTCATGGTCTTCAAAGTCAGATAAAGAGGGAAAAAATACAGACTGAGAGACAATTCTGTTGTAGAATTCAGATTAGGGAACAGAAGTACTGAATATTTCATTTGAACAGAAAATTAGAATGTGCTTGTCAGTGTGGGTGACCATTGCCTACCAAAAGACGAGGACCTTCGTATTTTCTCAACCACGAAGCAGTTTGTATACAACAACCGGCATGGTTTCAAATACACAGTGTGATTCACACTCTCAAGGTTTCCCACTTAACTCCCTGTCCTTCACTGTATGTGTCCTATGTCCACGTGTTTTAACATTTAAAGTATCCAAAGAATGATTTTGGGTAGTACTGTTAAAACTGTGTTGTAGACCTTCGACCATTTATCTGTGATGCCTCAGAACATGTTTGGAATATGAGGTCGGGCTCATTTCTGTGATCGCCCTCGGAGGCATTTGTTGAGTTCCAACCTTTCAGATTGTCTCTGTTCTGAGGCCAAGCAGACTCACGAGATGTTTTTATGTTCCTCCGCATGGAGTCTATTGTTGGACTGCATCAGACTCAGCCCAAGGCTCTGCCCCAGAGGAACAAACTGTTAATTGTTGTGTGTTTTCTGCATTTAAAAGACATTGTGTATACAGTAAGTAGATTTTATCCCTGGAGTTTTACCAATGTACATTTAAATGGACATTTTCCCAATTAGATATCTGTTCATTTAAGTAAAAAACAACACGCAATGACAGGTGACAGAATAGATATAAGAGGAGTAAGTAAGGAATGGCTGTCCACTCTATGAGAGGAAAAGATGTATAAATTGTAGGGATTGATGGTTGACTTTCGTGGCGGTGAGGTTCAGAACCTAAACCACAGAAGTTACTTCACAGGACGCAAGGGCAACCTGCTTATACTCAATGGTGTCAATTAATGATGTTATAGAATTGGACAGTTTGGACTGTGGAGACCTCAGGTATTGTGTGAGGGAATCATAAGGGCTACTTTAGGATTGTTCAAGAAAAAGCTATCACTCAAAAGCAAACAAAGCAATCAAAAACATTTGGATTTTGAATACGTCTCTGACAATTAAGTCTGAAAAGGGGGATCAACAGTATTGTTGTCGAAGGATGAAATAAGATAATTGTTTTTTGCTGCCATTGGGTAAACTCACCTGTTGCAGCAACATCACCAAGATGGAGGTTAATTCACAGGCTCTATCCATGAATATGAAGAATAAAAGGAAGTGGAGAGGGGTACTGCACAGTGGCACCGCTGAAAGAAGAGTAGAAATAATCCACTGCTATCGCCAACTGTAGAAGAGGGGGTATGAGGTCACATGACATTAGCAAAACAAACTGTGTGGGCTCAGTCTCAGGCCTCCTCCTCTCCTTTGTGTGTAAGCTGCTCCGTCTTGGGGTCGCTACATCTCTCTCCACCTCTTTCTATCCTAATAATCATTAACTGGGATCCCAGTAGCAGCATGTCTTTCCGGACTACTGAATACCAAATACCTGAATAACTGAAAAAAATATCCTGCGGTTAAGACCGACCCTATTTTAGGGAGTTTGGTGACAGCAGGAGAGCATTCATGTTGCATCCTGGTTGCCTTAGTCTGAGATGTAACAATCCATGAACCTTCTCTGTGGTCCTCCTCATTTCCTTTTACATGACTATTCCATCTTCACCATCCCCTGTATGTATCCACTGCCTCTCCTCTGCACGTGGCCAGCACCATCTTCCTCTTGCCTCCTTGACCTTCTATCCAAACTTCTCCACCTTAGTTGCTCCTCTGGTCACAAGATCTTCAGACAGAAAGAGTGGCCAAATGTTAACATGTCCTTGAGCAGTGAAGGTGCCTAAAATGCAAATAAACAATTTGCCACTGGAATTTATGAAAAAAATCCCGAAAGATAACAAAAAAGAGAACATGAACAGACTGGCCAATGATGGTGATGACTTCATATTGTTGAGCCTCTTTATTACATTTGTCTAATCACATACTCACTGTGTGATTTCAATACATTGTACATTAGTTGTTTTCTATCCTGCTTTTTGTGTTGCTGTTTTTTTTTTTTTTATATATGCTATATTTATTGTTATCTGAACCCTGTTGCTTTAAACCACCAAAAAAAATACAGTAGTACCTTGAGATACAAGTTCAATTCGTTCCATGACCAAGCCCGTAAGACAATCTGCTCGCATCTGAAACATAGACATTCATACTTAATTACTACAAAGTTTGCTCCTTCTTTCTCATGCTATGAACCTGGTCGCTTATACACTTGTGCGGCTTATCTATAGATTTGTACTTGCTGATGGCCACCAGGGGGTAGTGTAGTGAGAAGCCAGACATGAAGGGAGAGTCTGTTCACCGAAAAAGACACTACCAGTGGTTTTGATTTGGAGCTTTAACTGTCGTTTTGTGGATCATGCAAACACCCTTGTCATGGACAACAAATTAGGAAATGCAGATGATGCAGCTTGTAAGGTGAATGCAATCGATCTGGCCCTCAAAGAGGGAAAGAGAGTCAATGTCAATGTAAGCTGCTGAGGTTTATGTAAAAGAGGACAACGGCTCACAGGGGGCATAAACTAGACGGCTTTTGTGTTGGTGCTGTGTCTTATTTTGTAACCAGACATCTTACTGTTGTATTGGTGTTGTCTTGATGACGAACTGCTGATGCTCAGGCACAGTAAAATTCTTTAAATATCACATCTTACAACTTGAAAACCTGCAGCTTATATTCATGTTCGGCATATATCTGTCTTGCAGTACGACCCCTATCTCAGATTTCTGCTTGTATCTCAAACAAAAGTATGGACAGAGGGATGACTCGTATCTCAAAAAACTTGCGTGCTGGGTTGCTCAATTGTCAAGGAAGCACTGTATCTGCTCCCTGTATAAAAGTTATGTCACACTGGACAGAGTTCTCCGTTGTAGCTCTTAAGCAGTAATTAGAGTTTTGAGAATCTCCAAACGTTGACACGCTCCTCTCACAAGAAAGAAAAGTCTCCGTTCTCAAGACTAGGTTGAGAATCTTACGATGTACTGCGGATGAAGCAAAATAAATGCTATGTTAGTATTCACAGTTCATCAAACACATAGCCATCCAACATTGTATTTGATTTCTACCGACATTGGAGCACCACCAACTATAACATTGTTTTCTCTGTCTGCACAGCCCTTTAAGCACAAATTAGCCACTCAACAATAACAGAGGGCAACACTTGAGGAGGACAGTGAGGAAACAGCTCCACAAAAAGAGTTCTAAGTGGCCAACTGAAGTCCTCTGTGTTCTGTGGCCAACTTAAGTTTCTTACAATGAAGAGGGCAGACCACCAGAAGTTGTCTCAGCTCGTGACGCTGCTTGCTGAGCGTGACGAAGAAGAAAATCCTTTAAAACCAAACATGTGCTCCATTGCCATTGATATTTCCCCCATTGACCTAGAATGGTTTTGTCCTCCTGTTGCTCATCATTTTAAGATCTGGTTTTGGTCCATGCAAGCAAGCTGTTAGTATTAATAGAATCTGTAAAAACAATGTACCGGAAATAGGAAATTCTTTGTTAGCTTATTTGCTGTTTTTGTAGTCATGTGGGTTTCTTTAGGGAAGAGCGGACTGATTTTACCACCATCAATGGCAATAGTTGCTTCGCCTTCTATCATTAGCAGGTACATCTGCATCAGCTCTGCATTGCTTCAGCGGTATGTTTATGTGCCTTGGCAAGGACATGGATGATATTTCTGCCTTGGAGAATTAGTTCTCTGTATGATTTAGTCGTGTGACTTGTGTGTTCTGATCATGGTGTGTGAAGTTGCATTAGAGACCATTTGCTGCAATGTTGTTTACAGATTCTGTGTTTGGAAATCCTTACTACAGAGGCAGCGTTTTCACATATTGCCGCTACAACAGTTCTGATAAGGTGATAGAGTGTGGATGAACAATTTGAGGAATATTTATCAAATGAACTGACCTTTTCTATTATCATTTCTGTACTCAGAGTATGCTTGGTTTCATTGAGAACCAGCATGGTCCAATGCTGACATAGTAATTCTAAGCATACTTCACTGCTATATAATTCATGCCGTACAGGAGATTATCATTCGTCTTTGTAATTTATTCATGGGCATAATCAATGATTCAGTGGCATTTGGAACAGTTAAATGGAATTTACTGGTGGTTGATATTATTTCATTTTTCCTCTCACCCTGACCTCAATATCTCCTCCTATCACTGCAGTTAATAATGATTTTGATGAGAGAGAGGGTGAAGGATTGCTGACTGTCCCCAGCCCAGCCCAGAAAGATGTTCTGGTCCTTAGGGACCTTGGTCCTGATGTTGTCGTCGGTAGGGGGTCTCAAACAATGTTCAGGCAGGGAAAACCAAACTCCTGCAGAATTATAGGTTCTAAGATAAAGGAATGTTGCAGCTGAGGAGCTTCCCTGCTTGCCTGATGACACTATGCAGCTCCAGCATACCACACTGAGATGCAGGAGCTGAGGATGGACAGGATGCAGGCTTGATGTCCTTCTCTGGGAGACTTGCAACAGCTGGGTGTGATCACTGTGATGTGATGTGTCTCAGCCTTAATAACATCTAGCAATATGCCTGAACAGATGAAAGGGGACAGCGCACATTTTTGAACTGTGGCAAGTTTATAATTATAGAGACATTTCAGGGGAGACAAGGGGGACGGATAAAGAATTCATGAGGGGCAAAAAATATGCAATTGTGTAGGTTATTTAGACTGGGATAAACTCTTTACATGAACTTGAAAACCACACACGCACGCACGCACGCACACACACACACACACACTCATATAGACACATGCATACTGATAAATGTTATGGCAGAATATGACAGACGATAAATTGCTTGCTTGCCTGCTTGCTTGCTTGATTGATTGATCGATTGAATTACTATCCTGTATGCTGTAAATTGAAACACATCAATGAGATGTCATCTGGAAGACTTTGATGTTTCCGTTGGTCAGAGATGAGGAAGGACCCGTGCAGAAAAAATACAAAGGGTGACAAAGGGTGAGCGCACATGTGACCTCTGCTAATCTCGTCCAGCAAGCTCAGTCTGCTCTGGGGCAAACAGAAACCACCTGCTGGCTCTGACGCCTCACTCCTCAAGACATCTCCCGTTTGGTTTCAGTGTTCCTGATTACATTTCAAATATGCTAAGATGCATTGCCATCTGCCTTTCAGCAGCTCTGACATTATTTTTGTCTGATGATTTCATATTTCAAAACATGTTTCAGAATTTTTTGTTGTCTGAGAGAACTGCCGCAAAATAGTAAATATGTGCACAGTAAAGCATTCAGAATAACAGAATTTTTTAATTAATCCACATTTTTACCTTAGCCAATTCCATGTTTACATGATCACTATCACTAGAGTGTTGATCAGGAGATGCAATCATTGAAAGAAATGGAATTGATGTGACATTTTACTTTTGTTAGTGAGCTGTGCTTTTTTTTTAGCAATTATCATGTGAAAGCACAGCCTGCCTGTTGATATCTTTTAACTTGTGAGCTCATTATCCTGTTGATTTTCTTGGGATTTAACCATGTGCATTTCCTCACAGACAAGGTGTACGTATTGCTGTGTCCATATAATCTCACACAATTTATAGAATACTAAGCACTTTAGTATCACAATGATTTTGCCAGCCTGTCTTTTTGATCCATCAAACATCTGTCCCTGAGTAGGCAACTCTCGCCTGGCTGTTAAGCTATCGCCATGATGCCTTCTTTGTTTTTGGACACCTTCCTCCATTGTGTTGCTGTTAAGTGCTTGAGAGGTTTTGCTTTGGCTGTGAAAGTGCCCGACACATCAGCAGCGTTGATCACCTTGAGTAGATTATGTGTCCCTGTCAAGTGGTTTCTAGTGGCATATGAACGATGATACGCATGTCTCACAGACACCAGCTAAACCTAAAGATACTCTCTACAGCTGTGGATATGGGGTGCTAGTATTAGTCATCTTCGTGTAGATTCAATGCAAACCAGCCGCGACAGCGTCGCTTCCTAATGTTTCTAGCCCCTGTGCTGGTCAGGGTCGTGTTTGGTTGGCTTCCGGCATAAAACCTTTGCCACAAACAAATATGAGGATCATAAATAACATGATTGGTGAGGGATGATCCGCTGAGGGAAGCTGCCGAAAGAGCTTGTATGGATTTAATGCAGGCATTTCATCTATTTGCAGCACAGGACAGCAATGGGTCGTGCATGAGTGTGCGTGCACACCTATGAGTGTGTGCGTGTGTGCGTGTGTGTGTGTGTGTGTGTGTGTGTGTGTGTGTGTGTGTGTGTATCTATCTGTATGTGTTAGTGATTGTGCTCTGAATTTCCCTTAGTCAGCAGTTTGGCGGTGCTTCCTATTGGTTTTCAAGACCTAAAGAGAATAAATGGATGATGTGTCTTGGATGGTGTGGCTTGTTACAGGGAGAGACACCAAGAGAGGAGGAGAGGGAGCATGAAAGAGAGTGAGAGATCTATTTGAGTCAGCTGAATAGGAAATCGATTGAGCTGTTCATTGTCACCATTTAGATTAAACCAAGTGAGAGAAGATGAAAGTATAATAGTCTCTCTCTCTCTATCTCTCTCTCTCTTTGTGTGTGTGTGTGTGTGTGTTACGTGAGTATGAGAGAGATTTTTGAAAATGCTGACACAAGTGTTTTTGAAAACCGAAATAAACACAGACCTCACTTTCCTACCATTTCATTTTACTGCTCCTCACCTTATCTGTGTCTGTGTCTGCGTTTGTGTAACTGAGGTTGCGCTACATTCAAACGACTATGCCTCTGTATCCGCAGGGTATCTCTGTTGTCTATGATGCCATGACCGACACACCAGTTGTCTTACTTATTCTGACCACAGGGGGTCACAACTACATCACAAGAGATGAAATGGACGGATGAACTTCAGTGTGACGTGAGCCGCTCGCCATACCATGTCTACCATCTGCGAGTGCCATCTTTGCTCGCAGATGGTAGATAGATGCGCAGATAACCCGATGGAAAAATGTGTCTCGTACGCCGTACTCAATAATCAGGCACCATCACATCTTAAACAGCTGATTGTGCCTTATCATCCAACCAGGACTCTGCGGTCCCAAAATGCAGGGTTACTGGTGATTCCTGGAATGAATCTGTAGGGGTAGAATGGAGGGCCGAGCTTTAACTCTCAGGCTCTTGTCCTGAAGAACCATCTTCCAGCTTCAGTCTGGGGGACGGGACACCCTCACTAAGAGCAGGTTGAAAACTCTCCTTTTTGGTAAAGCTTGTAGACAAAGCTGTGCGGCCAGAATTAGATGATACACTGTGCTTTTCTCTCCTCTTCCTCTTCATCTCTGTCCTCTCTGTCTCTGCCCCACCGGCATCCATGTCTCGTAAATGCATGTTACTAATTGGACTTCTTCCCCGGAGTCTTTGTCTTGTACGCTCTTTATCTACAGACTGCAGCTGGAACGCGACCAGTGATGACGGACCTCCATAGATGCAGGTCCTGCTCCTGATCAGCATGCTCTGCATCTACTGCTGTGCATCTTAGTATCTGTCCTCTGCCTTCGCCTTTGTCTCTCCCTCTTTCAACACAACTGGTCAAGGCAGACGACGGCCCACCTGCAGCCTGGCCTGCCCGAGGGCTGCTCCCTTTAAAGTAGAGTTTTTCCTTGCCACTGTTGCAAATGGGGGATACGTTGGGTCTCTGTGTGTTACCCTATAGAATTTGAATGTTGACATGCTGAGGAGCTCTGCCTGTTCCATCCTGAAAAGCGCCTTGAGAAAATTTCTGTTATGATGTGGCACTATACAAATAAAGTTGAATTGAATTGAATCAAATTTTCAGACTTTTCACCTTCACCTGGCATAGTGTCGAAATAACTTTGTTCTTGGAATCAGGAAATGAGCATCGGGAAATGAGTAAAACTCATTTGAGGAAAGTTCCATCAAAAATTCATGCAGCAACTACACTCCATTAACCCTCTGGTGCATCCACTATGAAAGCCTTGGTCAAGATTTTTTTCTGGAGTGTTTTTATTCTCCTTAGGACATGAGAAAGAATGTTAAGCTTTTTTTCCAAAATTATGATTGTTTTTCAGAAATTTACAGACATGTCCAATGCGGTGGACTACATGCACTTAAGCACTCAATATAAAACATTGTAAACTTGCTGCAAAAATAAATAAACTTGTGTTCTATTGTACATATACAGACCCTTGTTCTCAATATATCTAGGTATCTCAGGATTTGCTCATACAGTATCCGTTTACAGACATGGCGTTTGCGATTGTTTCAAGACAAAGGCCATCCTCACTCGACCAGTACTCGGGATGTCCGATATTGGCTTTTTTGCCGATATCCGATATGCCGATATTGTCCAACTCGCAATTCATCGATACCGATACCAGCCGATACCGATATGTGCGCCGGTAAACGCTTCGGGAGCGCATAGGCACTATTTCGGTGTGACGCACGCATTATTCTATTTTTATCGGTTTTTATATTATAGGTTTTAAAGCAAAAAAATCCGATACCGATATTACATTTTTATGCTAATATCGGGCCGAAAATATCGGCCCACCGACATCTCTAACCAGTACATTTGTGTCTTAGAATACCGACTGTACCCCATGGTCAGATTGATCCCTAAAAAAAATCGCATTTCTTCTCCTGCCAGTGCCAGATTTTCTTTTCCTTTCTGCAGAGCATACAATTCTTTGCTGTGTTTGAAGTCTGCAAAATATGATGAAATTATTATTACTATGACTCAAACTCTGGCAAAAACTCCAGCCAACAATTGTACAGTGACCTCTGAGCTAAACACTCACAAGAAACAGTGGGGCAATTGTATGACTTGTGTTAAAAAGTATTCTGGGTACTGTATGATGTCCACTTCATTGGACACAAGGTTTATCACAATTTTCGAACTATTGGACATCAAAATTTAATATTCCAAACAGATAACAGCCATCCACAGATGTTTCTGTATATCGTCTTTTTTTTCACTTGGGGACTCTTCTAGTATCGAAGGATTTACAGGATATGTCTGTGGTGGTCGGCATGGGTGGCTGTTTGTCGGCCATCTTGGATTGAAATTAAATTTCCTTACTATTATACCGACTGACCACTGAATCTACCCCATTAAACCATAGTAGCAGAGAGCACTCTACCCGCCAATATGCTGGTCAACCTTAGAAACTGATGCATTAAAGAAAAATTTACTTTTTGGTAGCTGTCCGCTGAAGTGACCGCTACACACACTGTGAAGGTGCTGGGCTGAAGCTGGGCTCACCTCTGCTACACCCACACAGGCCTCCCAACGAAATGGTTTCTTTCAAACATGTCCTCAACACACACACACACTCACACACGCACACACACGCACACACATGCACGTAACAAGAAAACCCCCCACCCCCACGTGGTCTTTGCCGAAGGGGAGTCAACAGGTGCTGGCGGAAACTTGTTTTTGGGCTCTTGGATGTAATAACATATTTTGACCAACAGGGAGCAGTGGTAGATTTTTAAAGTCATGAGAGTGAGGGAGAGACAGAGAGAGAGAGAGAGAAGGTGGGGGTGAGAGAGACAGAGAGAGAGAGAGAGAGAGAGAGAGAGAGAGAGGGAGAGAGAGTGAGTGAGTGAGTGAGTGTGTGCGTGTGTGTGTGAACTGGAAAGAATTCTGGTTGCCCTTTGGCAATGTGTGTGTTCCTTATTCAGGAGTTCCAACATGTGCACATCTGTGAATATGTGTTTATGTTTCAATCTGTCTGTCTTCCGCGCGCGTGTGTAGGTCCAAAAGATTGCCGAACACATGTGTTGAGTTCCTAAACCAATGAAGGAAAGGGGGCAACGAAGGAATGGCAAGAGAGACAGAGTGGCGAGGAAAGAGGACAGAATGGTAGAAGAGAGGAGCCTTTCTTTTTCTCTTGGAAAGATGGAGGAATAGACTGAGCCAAGAGCAAGATGGAGTCGTGTCTGTCTAGCCAATGAGCCATGTGGACAAAAAGTGTCAAGAATTTGTTTGAAGTTGGTTTTACATCCAAAATGCACAAAAAAGGAATTTTTACAAACAATATCTTTTTATTTTGTCTCCAAATCTTCTAATAAATACAAAATATGAACCAGCTCCATTATCATTAACAACACTGACAACATTACTTTATACTGAAGTAACAAATAGACAAGTGACAGAGAAGTGACCAACCACATTTTTCCAATTACTTGAAGCTGACTGAATGAGATGCTGTTACAAACATTGATAGTTTGTTCTTACATTTTACAATTTTGTATTTTGACACAGAGAGAAAATTGCTGACTTATTAAAAGGAAAACATATGGTTGGAATAGATCATTTGCTGGATCCCGTTGTTGTACGGTCTCAGCCATGTTTTTCCAGATTTGCTCTATTTGTGATGCCAAATATCTTTTTACAAATGAAACACATGTATTTTTACATTTGCGCACACACGCCCACAGATTTGTAGCCATACTTACCCAGGTTTGCAGCATAGAACAGAGATCCTGGGCTAAACCTCATAGAGAGGCCCTGTCAGTGACATCGGTTAAATAGGACGTTTGTTAAGTCTAACTTAAACCCAGATGAGCAAAACACATCAGTCATTCTGCATCTTCCATGGAAACCTTTGGATCATAAATCTACTCGGATAGTTTTCCTGTTGAGCTGCAAGGAGAATGCAATAGTCAAAACAGATTAAATACAAAATATCAACCAAAACAGACGACATAAAGCAGAAGAGAGAATGTTTACAGGTTCTGTTCTCTCTCCAGGCATTTGTTCCTCCACATGATTCGTCTAATCTGTTTTTATTTTACGTTTCTTTCCTGGTTTGTTGCACTCAATTGTTCATTACAGTCTTGAAGCACGAGGGTGTGTGAGGCGAGCAAGGTAGGAGGAGAGGAGGGGCACACATTGTGCAGGCCTGGGGGAGTCCTCCCATGAAGAAGCGGGAGCTCTGGCTCATCAGTGTGTCCAGGTTTTCCTTTTGGCTGAAGTCTTTGTGATTGGCTCAATGTCCTCGATTATATCTGATGGGACAAGAATGAAAAATCTGTGAGGATTTTGTCTTTTTCTCTCTACATTTCTTGAATTTCTTTTGAAAAGGCTCTGCACAGAATCAGTTACTACAGCTGCATTCTCAGTTGTCGGGGACGCTACTCAAAACACACCAATTTCCTAACATTGTGTTGCTCAAACGTTTCTCCTACAACCACAAACTTAAAGTGCTGTATCTTCTGGACTATAGGTTCCTCTTGAGTGTTAAATCGCAACGCCCAAAAGATGTACAATAATGAAGGAAAAACAAACATACAGACATCACACTGCTCTACAAGTCACATTTTTGGGGGGAACATTTATATTACAAGACCAAGAACAGATATTTCATCTCGAAAGGCAAGTTATAATAATAACAACAAATTAGGGGAAAAAAGGCTGAATAGAGATACAGCATGCTAGCATAACACATTGATGGTTACCTCAGCTACATAAAGCATAAACAACTAAATGAATATGTGTCTGGCAATTATTTAGACAAATAAAGCATAAAAACAAGCTAACAAGTTCACCAAACCCTGGATCACAATCAAAATCACTAAATCCATTGAAATCTTCATCGTCAGTGTCACTTCTTACCAACTACGAAAACTATGGAGGAGATTACAGTAATTTCTGTAAATTACTGTGTTATTCAAATTTTAGTGGGACAGTAGTAGATACTGGTACATTCGCTTCAAGTGCCCTTGAGCGGTTGTCAGTGTGACCATAAAAATATGTGAAATTATATATTTCAATCATTTCACATATAAACAGCATCAGAGTATAAGTTGTGTCACAGGCCATACTATTGAAAAAAAGTCTGAGACTTATAGTCCGCAATAAAAGTTGGTAGCAGTGTCTGGATGGTAACTCGAGTCTGAGTATAACTGTCCTCTCAAAAAAGTGTGTGTGTGTGTGTTACTGCTCACCGGCGCACTCGTTACAGCATAAGCCCTCTCTGCGGGTGGTGCTGGCACAGCTCAGGACTGGACATTTCTTCCTCTGACACTTGGTCACCCCGTGCTGCCGAGCAGATCAGCAGGTGTTGGAAAAAAGAAGACAAAACAAGATGATAGAGTCATACAACGTCGCATTGGCAAGAGCAGAGCCTGCAACTAACTCAAGCGTGCCGGCTGACAGAGACGACCCTTACGTCACACCAGCAGTTGATGCATCTCATCTCTCCCACCAGTGGCACCCTTGGGTGCCAGTTGTCGCTGTTCTGGTAGTAGTTTTTGCCAAATTTACAGTGTCTGGGGCTGTCGGCTTGCATCATGTCAGCATGCTCCAGGCCTGGACGACCTGTCTCCCCCTCTGGACACTCTTTGCAGCAGTCGGACGGGTTCCGCCTCACAGGATGATTGCATGTCAGCACCGGGCATGTTACCTTCTCACAGTGTACCTCTCCTGTTGAGCCCTGCAAACACATTAACGTTAGCGTCCACCCACGTCAGAAAAAGTACAAGGGGTAAACAGACATTCCACTGGAGAGGATTAATGTAAGAGGTTATGCCCTCTTTCTTTAGAATATATGATAGATGATCCATAGAAAGCCCTTTAAAAAGTAAAGTCATGTGGGAGAGGGTTCATTCATGACTATTTACTTTGCAAGTGCAGACAGCACACTTAATGTAGCCAAAGGGTGGGACAAAGGGATGCCATGTGGTCCCTGGGGCGTGCATCTTCTGGTCTCCCTCGAAGTAGCAGCCTGAGTGAGAAGTGGGGAGAGGTGGAGGAAAGAAATTCACCTCTGTTAGCGGTTGAGCAAAAATGCAAATGGATTAAGATGCAAACCTCTGACCAAGAAGGAAACGCTTGAGGTCAAATGAATGACAAAAAAAAAAAACAGAAGAGAGGGACAGGCAGATGGAGGCCAACGTGACACAAGGGAAACTTACCCTCTGGATTTTCTTCCATCCTCCCCGGAGCTTTTGTGTCCTTGGCCTCCTTCCGCTCTATGCAGGAAAATACAAAAAAAGGTTTCTATTTCAGCTTTTACATTTGCAAGAGGGGAATCACCTTGGCATTCATGTAAAAAAAAAGGGCTGCTGAAATTCTACGTCTCCGTTTCCCACACAGAAGTGGTTTAAATCTCACCGTCACAGACGGGGCAACACTGGTCCTCAGGCTGGACAGTCTGGGAGCAGGTCAGCACGGGGCAGATGACTGGATCACAGATAACGGTGCGTTTCTAGAGAGGATAGAGATGTTTGTAAGACAAGTTGTTGTTTTCATTTATGTTTTTTTTATAAGTTTTCAGTTCTTCGTTGTGTACTGTTGAAGTAGGCGTAGGTGACAATGTTTTTTGACAAGAGAGGGGCTTGTGTCCCCCAAACTTTTATCCTCTCCCTACCTGGCAGCTGCAGGAGAAACATCTGTCATAACTGGGGGTCCAGTGGGAGCCGTGAGCGTGGTGCTGATTCTCGAAGACGCAAGTATTGGGGTCTTTCTTCAGCTCCTCCGGGTCTTTGGCAAACAGCTCATCAAACTCACTCTCCTCAATCTCCACCTCCGCTCTGGTCCCAAATTCGCAGTTGTTGGGCACGTGGACCTAGCAGGAGAAAAGAACGTTGGCTGAGTGCAAAAGGCTTACACGTGACATTTACTTGCACCACGCGAGGCTTGAGATTGGTGTCAAAATAACTTTGTACTCGCTGCTCACGACATTTCTTTTCCAGTCTGTTCTCTGTAGCAGACAGCTGTTTACGTGCTGGACCTGTTTGCTATTAAAACGCACTGGCTGCGGCGCATCGGTGTGTGCGTGAGAGATGCTCCTCGTCGTTACAAGGCGGCGGAAAGAAAGCAAAAGTGTGTGCATGTCTCAGTCGCAATAAAGTTTTACTCTGCCAACTATGAAGTGGCAGCACCTGCTAGTTAAAAGTGTGTGGGCTATCTGAGGCTAAGTGAGCAATCACACACCAACATAAACACATAGGTGGGAACTCAGGCTGGAATAGTGTTCTTCTCATTCCTGTCCCCTGTAAAGTCTTTGTTTTTGTAACTTATTACATATGTATTTCAGTAGCTCTATTTGTGTAAATATACACCACCGGTTTTAGAACATCCCAACTTTTCCAGAATGTTTCTGAAAATGCTGCTTTTGAATGTCTCCGTGTACTCTGAAATTAAGGCATAGAACAAAGAAACTATCGAGGTTAAAAAAGAAATTAGGGCATGTCAAAATACACACTTAACTTTTGACCCATGAAAGTAACCACCTTTGACAGATATTACAGTTTTGGTTGACCTAACCTTTTTTTTTTTTTTTAAGTGGGTGAACCTCTGGCAGTTCACCCACTTACCTTTGAAGCATGCCGTTCATTGGACTTGAACTACTTCAATTGTAATCATAAACTAGAAAAATCAAGGTATTAGACCAGTAGAGTAATCTGAGGAAAGAGTTACAAAATGTAATGTAATTTAGCACTCAGTCTAATGTAGAGGTTTCTAATTCCCTGCATAGATCAGTTTCTCTATTCAATGTTCCATCTCAATTCAAGTGGAGAAATTATAAGCAGGCTCTTTCGGTGGACCTATCGCAGTGAGGGTCAGTGTTCCAATTTTATTGTGCTGTGGTTGTAAAATGCTGTAACACTAAAACAGATGTGTTTTTACAGGTGAAGCTGCGATGCTGTGGTGGTAAAACGCTTGTCAGTCTGTTGGATGAGGACACTGCGTGTGTGCCGAAGAAGCTCTAAATTTCAAATAGTACCGATTTTTGGCGCCGGATTTTCCAAGGGAGCAAATAAAGGATACATACCCGTCCTCGAATCTCTCCCTGGGGGTTTAGCTTGGTGCTGACCTGGATGAAGGCTGTACCTCGGTCCATATGTTGTAATAATTCGAGACTGATGTCCTTTAACACTCCCTGCGCCTGACGAGGAGCAGGAGGAATCAGAGACGTGAGTGTGCGGCGTGACGTATTCTTTATGCTTTTATGGTATTAAGGCACTGAGGCAATGTACCTGTGAACCATAAAATCCAGACAGCAGCCTTCTGTGCGAGGTGCTGCTGTCCTCTATCTCGCCAATCTCAGCCAGCCCTTGCAGGTGGGCGTTCACTGTCAGGTCGTCGGTTTTGCTGAGGCCTGCCACCACAATCTCATAATGAAGGTGACACTGCTTGTCGATTGATACCCACGCGTGTCCAGATGCCCCCGTTCTCACTGGTGGAGCCACAAAATAGCCAGCCAGGGGGACAGGGAGTTCTGGTAGTGCATAAAATGGTAGAAGAGAGTGCTGCTTATTGAATGACGATATGTATAATTGTGATCAATGTCTAGATTTCTGTGGATTATCTTGTATGATTTTTAAGTCAATATTGTGCAGACCAGTTTTTACCAATACATATGGCTGGGAATCAATCCATCCATATTTTCTAGTATGTGTATGGATTTGACTCTTATCTATTTAAGAATGAATGAAGAATGAATGAATGAATGAATGAATGAATGAATGAATATGGACATGTTATATACCGAATATATACTTGTACATTAATCTTTACTGTTGCAGTGGTGAGATGTCTGAGCTGTGTGCGTCCGTCTTACCGTGTCTGGGTGCCTCCAGGCCGCTGTATGGCAGCACCCTTATCTGCCCCCTCAGCTCTCCATCCTGATTGTGGGACGTGGCCACGTTGATGAAAAGCTCGTTCTGGAGCAGCATGTGAATATGGCGAGCCTCCAGTCGGTTCCAGCTTCCCGCCGCCTGTCCCGTGGCGCTGTCGTACTCTGGGGTCAAGTCGTATAGCACTGAGCGCCTGTTGCGTCGCCGTGGTTTCAGCTCAATGGTGAGTCCAACAACCTCACTGGTGAGACCTGAAACCTGGACCTGCAGGGAGGATAGGATGAAGCTGCTCGGTGATGTTTACTCTCGAGACCGTGGCAGGAGCCAAGCCGTTTTTGTCCTCTGTATTTTCAAAGGACTCGCTTGGCATGAATGCAAGGTCAGCGATTCTCGTGTTTACCACTGTTTACCCCTGCAAAATCTTTAAATCAATTAAAGCCGCAGCATGCAACGCTACACATGTTGTCCTTCAATCACAAATCTCTTTGTTGAATAAAACTGCGTAGTCATAATCAGGATATTGCTCATTTTTGTTTGTCTCGTTTCAAACGCTCACCCATGTTTTCATCACTCCCTGACAAGACTGCTGCAACCCTTTTATCCTGCTTCTCTTCTTGATCTCTCAATGTGGTCCGACTTATTTTAAACTCCCCTGCCTCACAATCATCATTGTTTGAATTACGGATGACCATGCTGCCTAAAACTGCTCCATTCGTACTACTTTTAACTACTATTATTCTGGTCCTGCCTAAAATTCATCTGCCAGATATTTATTTGTAGCTTAATCTTTATACATTAAAATTGATAATTTCATGTTAATCTAGTGTACAAATTGAATTGTATTGTATTGTATTTCCCTTACATGTTATTCTTGGAACATGTTATTTTCTTGGAGTACACACTACTTGTACTTGAAAACTTAATGCAGATATGTTTACACATATATACTGGCTTATGTGCAATACCTGTGCTTGTCTTCTGTTACTCTTACTGACATTGTCTGGTATACTTGAATTCTCTGCTGCTATAATTTAATGTGAAGCCACCAAACGAATTTCAGCATGATATTGGAGACAGTGTCTTCTGACAATAAAGGATTCTGATTCTGATTCTGATATATCCTGATTTTCCATAGTCTAGCTAATGTCCTCAACTATCAAAGTTTAATGTTTGTAAGGGACATATTTAGTTTTGCTGATGGGGCATCAAACCGCGGTGAAAAGGCACAGGGTGAGGCAGACAGTGCTCTGCCGCCCCAAAGGTGGCGCACATGAGCCAACAGGTGCTTGTTGCTGCTGCTGTTCTGCACAGAGGCCAGGCGAGTCAAGTTCACACTGATGCAAGCCGTTAATTTCT
This sequence comes from Carapus acus, assembly GCA_900312935.1. Lineage (NCBI taxonomy): Eukaryota > Metazoa > Chordata > Actinopteri > Ophidiiformes > Carapidae > Carapus > Carapus acus. Next base: position 52,811 of record OMPJ01045522.1, read on the forward strand.
GTGATTTCCTCCATCGGACTGCCGTGTGCGCTGTGCTGTGTGTGATTTACGCAGACTTCATGTGAACGTGCACAACTTTCAGCTTCTGCGGATCAGGTCCGGTCCGATCCGTGGAGTGTGATCCGAACGGATCACGGATCACTCATGAGCTATTGCACCACTAAGTAGTCAACTGAATATGCTACCCTTTTGGATTTATATATGTGTAAATCGAACTCTAAAGGAGTCCGAGCCTCACCAAACATAAACCTCACCGCACGTCACTGCTACCTATCATACCTACCAACCAACCAACCAATCAATCAATCAATCGAACATACAATACAGGAATATATTTTGGATTTTGATGCACATGTTTCAAGCAGTCTTAACATTACAGAAACGTTGACAATTTTTTTATCAGTATGGCAATGCTGACCGCCTATATCCCATGATGTCCATACCTGGTAGTCCAGAGTGCCGTTATCATGTAGACTGAAGACGGCTGAGCCCGCGCCACCAGTCTTTAATGGGGTCAGTGCATCGCCACTGGACAAAGCACTCTGCATGGCTGGGCACAGACAAACAGATCGATATCAACATCCACGCTCACTTTATCTGGGGCTGTGTGGCCTCCCCGAGGAAAATCCCTCCCTCCCACAGTAAGGCCCAACAACATGCTAGATGAAGCAATGCTTTCTGTCAGGTTGCTGATTAGTTGGCGGGGGGAAGAAGGGAGCACATCAAACCGCGAGCACGCACACACACACACACACACACACACACACACAGGAAGCATCGCTTTCACCAACAACAGTGTCACTGATGGGATAGATTCAATCGAACAGCTAATCAGGACACATGTTGTTGCCTTTGTGCGAGACATTATCGTGGGCCAAACCATGCAAATAGGTCTGGGGCTTGGGAACAGAACTCATACAAATACACAAGCGTGCACACAGACATGCGCAAGCACACACACACGCACGCACACACACACACACACACACACACAAAAACAGCCCAAGGTTAAACCCTCAAATGAGGTAAGGCGAGTTGAATGCAGGAGGCTTAAAACGATTGAGCAGGGGAACAGAGAGGACAGGAGGGACTGAGTAACTGAGAAAGATGAGAAAACTGGAGGCATGGTTTTAGAAAAACAACAGGGAGACGGAAAAAGGCGAGATGAAAAAGGAAGTCCTACTGAGACGCAAAGTAGGACTGGAAATGACAGCGTCAACAGCACATGAAAGCAAGCAAAACTGGAAGAGGGCGAGAGAGAGAGACATAGAGAGAAAGAGTGGGAGAGAAAGCGAGAAAAGAGTCGGGGATTAGGAGAAAGACGCAGAGACACGGAGGGGGAAGGAGTGTTGATTTGAATTCTTCACACATAACGTCAAGCTGTTAATCATAGCAGTGGAACACCGGCGTAGAGACTGAAGACCAGCAGAGTGAGGCATTGGCAGCGCCAGTTGCTGCGTGCGTGCGTGTTTTCGTGTATGTGTGTGTCTGTTTGTGTGTGTGTGGCTTTGCACATAGACAGTTACTGACAAAGCAACATGACACAATGCTCAAAATATCCAAATCAATACATGCAATTAAGCTCTGTCCCTCATTAATTTGGGTCAACCCGAGTAAACGTGTACATTGCAAACTATTCCTGTTTGGGAATTTCTTTTTTACCTTTCCCCTAGTCAATTAAAAATTGAAGATATGAGCCAATGGGCCTTTCAACTACCAGACACGAGGACAAACAGCCACAGACGGAGGCAGAAAAAGAAGATCAGCAAATTAACTCGTGGCGTCCTCTTTGTGTTGTCTGCATGTTTGAATGACGATTGAATATAACAATGGGAAAATAGGACAGGTAGAGCAAAGAAAGCTTTTTCAGCAATCTGCGGTGTGATGTGACGATTGCTGGGTGGACTAATCTACATTAAGAGGACGGGGACACTTACTGTCGCAGGATTTGCGGCCTGTGATGAAACCGGAGATCTGCTTGGGATTTTGACCCCTGGTAGCCACGGCGATCTCCAGCAGACCGCGTGACAACCAGAAAAGTTCCCGACTATTGAGGTCTGTCAGCACTTCTGCAAAGTCTGGATCCTGCACAGAAGAAAATAGTTAGAAGCTCTGTTCAGGATGACAAGATTTGTGTACACTAATACACGTTGTGGCTGAAAGCAAACAAGATGAAATTGTCACATGGACGTCTTTGTCGTGATGTTGCGACAATGCTGACGTTTGACAAACATGACAGAGCCACAACAAAGCTGCGACTTCTGCGTTGTTTCTTGCTGAGCTTGCCTCTGTGTACTTGAAACGCCACTTCATTGTGCACAGAGATGTTCTGAACAATGAGAGCCAACCAGACCCAGAACATTTAATTGAAACCCTGAGCTTAAAAAAACAAAGAAAAAACCTGGCTCATGTCATGCAAACGTTCTCTATGATGAGTTAAAGGGTGACTCCAGCAATTCTAGACATCGGATTCAGTTTATTGGTCTTGAGCAAATTTCAGTATGTAGGAAACTAAATGAAAAAAAGAAGGATTGGCAGCTGCGGCCAGTGGTGTGAAGTGAGAGAAACTGATCCACATGACATCACAATATTGTGTCATGGCTGAAAACCGAAAGTCCGGCATGAGAACATTAAAGTAAAAGGAACCCCAGCACGTCTGCGAAAGTCTAGATTTACTTCAACTTTCAAACATTTCAGTCTTACAGGACAAACCTGCTCATGAGAAATGGCTCAATTTCCTGAACCTTTCTTATTTCTCTATACCAACAGAGACCGACAGAGGTTCCTCAAAGAAATTTTTTTCTTTTGCAGCTTTGAATGAAAAAATAAAACACACGCTCTGACACACCGTGCTTGAAAGTGTTGACGCAAAGCGATGAGAACTGCGGTGCGCTCCGGTGTCGAGTTACCCTTGGGCATGGACGATGGACAAGTGTGTTGAATAAAAATTACTTTTATGAGCACCAGGCCTCAGTTCCAAAGAAATTATTGTGTCGTAAATCTATTGGGGAAGAGACCAACAGGAAGCTACGACTTTTGCACAAATGATTAAATGGGGTCAAAACAAGATGAAACTGGCGCCCCTGTGCACACTGGCTGGGAGGCTGGGAGGCTGGGAATGGACCAATAAGTGAGGCAGAACCTACTCCACGAAATAGCAACAAAATGACGAGCTTAGCAAAAACGACTTAAGTTTATGACTCATCAGTTTGGGTTCCCCGGTCTGACTGGGGGACGTTGTCTCGGGTCACGCCATTTTTATTCGATTCAAACTTTTTGTCTTAATTTTCACGGATGGTCTCTCGCACCGCTTGAGCCATTCACACAATTCCTGGCAGAATGAAAAACAGACCTGTCTTTCATCCCTCCTCCGCCCCTCTCGCCCGTCCCTCCTTCCTCCCTCCATCCATTGCGTCCCACAGACCACTAACCACTGACATGTGTGAGGGGTGTGTGCGCATCCATCCTCCCCGCTCCTCCTCTCCTTCCTCTGTGACTCTCATCTCAACATCTCACATGTATCTCCCTCCCGCCACACTTTCTCCCGTTGCCCTCCCTCCCCATCATTTCTCCTCGTTGGCCGATTTTACATGTCATATCTGAAAGACGTTTGCTGTGATCACTTTGGCAGCAGGATGTGGGAAACCAGACCACATCAGTCTCCGGGCAAAGGTGGACTGGGAGTGGACGGACGTCGCTTTGTCATCTGTTCCCTATCCCAACACGTCTACAATGACATTCTTGCCTTTTTGGACGTTTTGGTAACCAGCAACATGTTTTCAAAGTTATCTCATGTTCAGCGATGAACGACATTTCCTTACAATCAATAGACTGGTTGGTCCCTGTCCAACACATTAGTGTTGGAACAGTTTCCTTTGATGTGTCCAATACAACAATATCGCTGAACCACAACCCAAGAAAAGATACAAACTGGTCAGACCTCAAACTCAAATCAGGTCTTTTCCTACTTACGTGAGCAGTGATGTTGGCATGGATTTCTCTGAGGACATGTTGACGATACCGTAATTGGACGTGGATGGGCACCAGTGCTGAAGCTGAGATAAGAAGAACAGGAGAAAAGGATGTCAGCAACTGCGGCCCTGGAAAGACGAACTCCACCGATGCAGTGACCGTTTGCAGCTACGCTCCTCCTCCTCACCTTTGTGCGTGTGTTTGACGAGGCCTTGCAGGATGAGGATGAAATGGAGGTTGTTCTCTGTGTCACTCAGCGTCAGCATGGCAATGCCGCCCATGCCGGAGTTCTCCTCTGCTGACGTGAGTGTGGAGCTGAACGTCTCTGTGTACACACACAGACACACACACACAGACACACACTGAGCATCTGTGTTCCTGCCCAGCCTATACTAATACACGTTTTAGTAAACAAAGCCCCACGCATTGTATGTCCATTGAGCCCAGCAGGGTCTTTAGAGATCAAGTTAAGAATGCATTGAAAAAACATCAACACACACTGACCTCACTGGGTTTCACAACTCAAACACAAAATAGAATCATTCATCGACATGCACACTAACAAACACACACACACACCTGCAAAAAGCGCCCTGTGTTTGATGATTTTCCCGCCGACTTCTTCTCGTCTTCCAGTTGACGTGGTCATGCTGATGCGCAACTGCTCTGACTGCAGCTGTTGTAGTAGAGGCTTGGCCAAGTTCTTCCACACGCCGCAGATCTGAGGAGGACACGTGGAGACACACGGGTAAGTTGTCGTCCACATGTCTCTCCATTCAGGCAAACACTGGCACAGCTACTCGATTAAACGCACGTACGACAGCATGTAAACATACACAAGCACATCTGGTATCTGCATCAAACTGATGCTACTCAAGCTGGCGCCGCACTCCCAACTCCAGGCCACAAAATTCTGGACATAAAACCACTGTGTTTCCCTCTGAGGGATGAGAGAAGAAATATGGCGTCTTGCCGACAACTTGGAGGTTCAAGCACAATCGCATTCTTAATTAGAGATACTCTCCGTCCCTTCGCTTTGCCGTGATCTAACATTCCAAACATTCCCTTTTGAGAAACCTCCTTCCTCTCTCAGTCTCATTCCATCTTCCCCTTGCTTTTGCATGCTGATATTTGCCTCCAAAGAATAAATGCTCAAGTTTCTGGTGCCTATATTGAAAGACCTACAGCACTGTGTCGGACATCCAGGAGATGTGAGTGTGTAAGCAAGAGGTAAAAAATGCCACAAGGTCTCTTAGCCAGGCCTTGGATGACCACATAGATACACACATTCACACACATTGACACACACACAAGAGTGTGTGTTTGTCCCTCTGAACAATATGTTATTTTGGTGTGTGTTCTGTAAATGTTAAGTTTTGTTCAAGTTTTGGTGCACATGAGCACATTGAGACATGGAGCAGCTGGCAGGGGTGTTTTTTTGCAGGTGTGTGCATGTGTGTGTGCTTTTGTGTGTGAGCATCAGGTGTCCAATCACACCTGATGTGCGCCGTTTCTAAAAAGTTAGTGGGGTATGGATGTGTTTGTCTGTATGTGTTTTTTATTGCTGCACAGGTCCAGTGTATGAGTGCCGGCTCATAGAGCTCTAGTATCTATCTCCAAGGTACTTCATGTCTCTCAGTGTACACAGCATGTACACACACACACACGTGCAAGTCCTGCAACAAAGTGACATACTGAATTCCTTACCATGTCCGATTGTCCTCTGGGGACCCTGTGCTCGAAAACAGCGGTCCCGTCTGAATCCCGAAAGACAATTCGATGGGGACGGTCCATCCTGTTGGTGTAATGCGAACATACAGTATGTGAAAATGATGCACACTTGCATTGCTCTACATGACATCATATACACATTGGCGCTGTCAAAGTACTGATTTTTGAATTGTTTATGCTCCAATTATTTTGCATTTCAAGGCAATTCTTTTAATGTATTTTAACGTTGTGAAGTGATTCTAACCAGAATTTATGGATTGGGAAGCAAATATTAAATAATGAATAAATAAATATTATTGCCTGCTTCAAAATCACAGCTGTAAAATCCATTGTGTGCTTACACAGCCATTTCAGGAGCAAACTAGGTGTGTACAGAAAGGACAAAGTAGCACAAGATTCCATTGTGATTTTAACAAAATAAACACAACTTCAATTGCACTGCAAATTATGCTGACGGCCCAAATATTTCCCCTTTAGATGTAGAGTGCGTGTGTGTGTGTGTTTCACCTCTGATATGTTATAGAGAAGGCGAGGCTGCTTCTAGTGAGTGACAATCGAGCTCTGGCAACGCCGCTGGTGCTGGGCAGCCACGAGTCACGCCCTCCTGTCAGCACTGCCACGAAATCTACAGTGCCCAACGCAAACATGTTAATGACATTGAAGACAAGACAAGACAAGAGATGCTGAAATAAACCGTTGTGCTACATAAGCGTGAGGACACAGCATTGTGGACTTGGGCACATTTGCAAGTGCATCCTTGGCAAGTACCACTCGGTCCATCCAGCGAACGCCTCACATATGGTGACGCCATTTCAATCTGAAATGGTGTCAGCTGCCTATTTGTCCTACACCCTCCTCACCTGTCCGAGTCTCTCCAGGGCCCATGTCCTCAGAGCTAAGGTAAGACCGGTCGTTGTAAGACTTGTGGAGATCGTCCTCCTTGTGCTTGTCCTGGCCTTTATCGTGGAAATATTCAAAGGTGTCCACCATAGGGTCAGACTGTCTCCTGTTGTCTCCCGCTGCGAATGCAGAAAGGTTCACAATCAAAGTCTTCCACTAACAAGTCAGTCATCACACCCAAAACTTCAGAATCAAGACTGTCAGTTTCATTTCATAATATATTGTTGCTCCCAGAGGATTAGGGATTTGTTTTCATTTCTATTAATGAACTTAAATGTCAGTAGTCCAACTTTTCATCAAGCATACCACTCGCACACACAACACAACACAACACAACACAACACAACATAACACAGTGCATAGTAACCTTGAATAATACAACCCAGCAGCTCCGCTCTTTCTAAATTTCCTGGATCAATACATCAGTGGATCAATAAAGTACATACCAACCTAAATACAAACAATATACTGTACATTAAGCTGACACATACACACAGCTCAAATACAATTACCTCCAGTAGTCTGGTATGTCAGGCGCAGCCAAGCTCTCAGCTGCCCTCCTGCTTCACCTCATTGCATTTGGATTACAGATGACGAGTGCGAGGAGTGTGAAAGGTATGAAGAGTGTGAGAGGTGCAAGGAGTGTGAGGGGTGAGAAGCGAGCGCAGGCCCGCAAGGGTTGGGGGGAATGCTCGAGTGTGACAAACTGAGAAAGACAAAGACGAAACCTGCAGACGCACAGCTGTTCGTGGGACCAAGTGGGACTCAAAAAGGGATCGGAGTCCTCTGCGAGTCCCTCTGCACACACACACACACACACACGATCTCTCCCTGCCCTCTCCCCCACACCCCCGCCCCGCCTGGGCTAAGTAAACAGGGTAGTCGTTGGAGCTGAAGGGCAAAAAACAAATTGGGAGCGACACTGGCGTGCAATCTCAACAATGACCTGCTGTTTCACACAACTGCACAGTCCTGATGTAATGTAAGGAGTGCTGCATGTCTGGCCAGACACACACACACACACATACACACACACACACACACAATGTGTGTGTCTCACTGGACTAGACACATCAGCTCCCACTCACTTGATCTTAATTTCTGGTTTCTGCGAGCCGGATTGCCTGTCAGATTTCTTAGTATGTCCCTCATGCACACACACACACACACACACACACACACATGCGTTTCCACATACAACCCTCACCACTTGAACTCATCATTCCTCTCTTACTCTGTCACGCTTTTTATTACTCTCAGCAATAAAGCAAAGGCTTCTGGGTAACGTCACCCTCACTTCCCCACACGCTGCAGCACTGGTGTATCCTCAGGTGCACCGGTTATTACACACAACACAACACACACGCGCATACACACCCTTTTCCACCACTTACATAAACATGCTAACTGCTCGTGAGCTACAGCTTTGACAAACGCGCCACACAGAGGAATCAGCGGGTCTCTCCCCTGCATACACACGCACACACGTGCATCTCGCACAGACGCTCCTCAGTGTTGCTGTGGTGATGGAGGACTTAGTGCCTTCACGGTTTCCTTTCCTTTCCATTACCAGAGATCACAGGTAGAAAAACAGTTAACCCGCTGAAGAACTGCGCCGCACGAGGGACCACAACTTGTGTGTGTGTGTGTGTTTTCAAGGGGGACACGAGTGTAAAGTGTGGGTGATGAAGAGTTGTGTTAGACCAACCCTAACCCCAGCAACAACATGTATGTGCAACATTGCATGCGTGAGGGAGTTGCGTACACAAAGTTGGCATTTGTTGGCATTGTTTGCCATATTTTTTGGGTCAACGACAAAATGGATTGCAGGATTCAAAATAGGAAACGACAACAAACTGTCAACATGGGGCAAACATTACTCAATCACAAGCGGATCCAACTGGAAACCACAATTTCGCTCAAGTGCATCTCCTTACCAGTGGGACAGGTTTTACAGCAGTGTCCTGGCAGTAGGACGGGGTCCTCGCATTCTGGCTTTGGACAGTCCTGCTTGATGTTCCTACAGTTGACCCTCCCAAAGACTTTGCCACGCCGGCTCTTGTGCTGAACACAGCAAGGTGAAAAAAAAGGAGAAATATGACTTTATGAAAATTGCAAATCACTCTCATTCCACATGGCACACAGGGACAGAGGAGCCAACACTTCAGAGCAACACTTAGTTAACAAATTCACAGATTCGCTTCACATTTGCTCTTCCCAGCCTTCACTGGTGCAGTGGTGGTTATTAACAAGAAAAACTCCCAAGCACATAGTCTGCATTCTTTCATTTTTTAGGCACGTTGCATTGTCACAAAACAACAAAAGCAACAACAACCAAAAAATTGCATATAAATGTAACATCTCCCACACTGTCAGCTCAAGTAGCGAAGGCATGATGAGGATTGTCCTCATCATGTCATTTCACACCCATCCATCATAGGATTGTGGGCCAAGAGTCGGGGGACTAAGTCCACTCTGGTGGTTTTGTTCTTTTCCTGCTGTTGCACAGTGAGCAGAACACACATCCAGAGAAACATACCATAAAATCAAACTTACCGGTTCACAGAAACACTGGACGCAGTGCATGACTCCGAAAGGTTCCCCAAGATCTGGGTGCCATGTGTCCTCCAAAGAGTAGAATTGGCCGCCAAACGAACATCCTATAAAACAAATAGCATTGATTATAAATTATCAGGCCACAGGAGATAAAAATTTGCAATCAACGACAGAGTCGAGTGGTTGGAACAGTTTGTGGCACCAGCGAGGCACTCAAAAAGGAAGACAAGTGGGTAAAGAGGGATTATTGTTGACTTTCACTGGATCGTCTCACTTTATGTTGCTTGTAGCAGCAAATCGGTTACAGTTTGTTACTCAGACGCTTTGGCCAAAACTGAAAATTCTTGTGGGTTTCTGGACACGCGTCCTGCCTCATTGAGACGACGAAAGAGGAGGCCTGGAGGACATTTTCCAGTGAGGGATTGGGAGACATTTCCTGAAATGCATTAAGGGCCGAGCATAAGGGTGGCGTTAAAGGAATTCAATCAAATTTAAGAGCAGGTTGTGTCATTGCTGCTGCTTGCTCACATTCGCTTTGGAGCAGCACAGACACATGACACAACTTTCTGGAGCAGGAATGGGCAATCTACGGCCCGTGGGCTCCACCAGGCTCGACTGTCTTCTTGATCCGGCCCGCCAAACATTGATATAGAATTCACAATTTTGGCTGCATTCAAAACAAACAATAAAAACTACAGCGATAAAAGTAACACCAGACTTCGTTACAGTGGCAAAGATGGGTGAACAACAAAGCTGGGGGGCGGGGGCAATTTGGACGCGACACACTCCGCCGAACCCCTGACACTATCGAACACCTGGGGTTGGAATGGAAATAATCACATATCATTGATACAATTAATACAGTTTTGCACGTGAGTGCGTATAAGTGAATCACTGATCGTCCCCCCA
>OMPJ01045523.1:0-49467 GCA_900312935.1 Carapus acus
ACCGTTGAAGATGTCCTTCCTGAAGTAAAACATGCCTTCCTGCACAGCATTTCTCTCCTGAGCAACCTTCATGTTCTCATCCACCTGAAGAAACACTGGTTCTCTTTATCTGCTCAGGCACCATACAATTAGCATATGATAATCATGGCAATTACACAATTGAATAGCGCTAGTAGCCTTTAGGTCATGGTTATGAAAAGAAAAATGATAAATCATTGCACATGGTAAAATTGGAACCTTTGACAGCGGGATTAGGAAATCCAGTTTATAGGATAAGATCACTCTGGTTAGCAGGACAATGAAGACCACGTATGCAGCATTTTCAAAGTCAGTGAGCTGCACCTGAACAAAACAGAAAGAGATAATGCGGCAGTTACAGTTATTCTTACAGGATAATGCCCATTCAAAAGTGACGGCTTGCTTAGCTTTACTTGCCTCCATTGGCCGGAACTCAACTCTCCAGCCAATATCTGAGTTTGGGGGTGGCGGTTTGAACCTCATTGTCTGCCAGTTAGTTGACTGCAGGTTCTGTAAGATATTGTGCTGACCTCAACACTTACATCCACGCACGGGCAACTATCTTGTCTCTTAAACGATTTTTCTTTTAGTTTCAACTTCATAAAAACTGGTAAAAAAAAAGCAAAGAACAAGTGAAACAAAACACATTAACAAAACACAAATGTACCTCAAAGTGATCAGACTCATTTTCATCATCGAGGTGGATTTTCTCACTGAAGACTGAGAGGGGATCTCGGATGAAGAGGTGTGCTATGTGTTGAGCAAGGAGCTTGTCAATCCCTGTTAACATAGTTCGATAACATTTGTTAAATTTTTTTTGTTGTTTGACATTTCTCAGTAATACAGTCATGAATGAACATTCACAGTTACACATTTCACTCAACAAAAATGACAGTACCTGCGCCAAGCAGTTGCTCGTAGATGTCCTCATCTATTGTCAGATCAATGTCATTGTACTTCTCACCACAGCTAGACAGGTAGCTATCAATTGAATCGTATCTTGATTTGAAGATTCTGTATTTGTCATCTTTCAAAGGCTGCAAAGGAAAGACATTGATACACCAATCAAACTAGCATATTGAGAGCTACGGTGCGTGGGTGTACCACCCCCAAACTCAGATATTGGCTGGAGAGTTGAGTTCCGGCCAATGGAGGCAAGTAAAGCTAAGCAAGCCGTCACTTTTGAATGGGCATTATCCTGTAAGAATAACTGTAACTGCCGCATTATCTCTTTCTGTTTTGTTCAGGTGCAGCTCACTGACTTTGAAAATGCTGCATACGTGGTCTTCATTGTCCTGCTAACCAGAGTGATCTTATCCTATAAACTGGATTTCCTAATCCCACAGGTTATGAAAGGGTAAGAGCAAGTAAGCTCTTACATCACCTTCCGGTTTCTGGCGCAGAAAGCAAGTAAAAAAAGTAGAGCTGCTCACTTTTGATTAAGTATCACCATAAACCAGGGGTCACCAGCCCACGGGCGCCATGTCTCCTCAAAAGGACCACATGAGGGGCCCACAGGCCTGCTCTAAAAATAATACAACTCACCAGTGAGCTGTGTCAAAAATTTTATTTAATTCTGTTGCTTTTTTTTTTTTAATCACACTTGCCTCTCTCTGGATTTCAAAATGACAATATCCAGAAAAAAATGCTCATGATACTGTACAGAAAGTTTAGATAAGTTTAGGCTAATTCTGATCTACTCTAATTCAATGGTCTGTATTGTGCACGTGACAAAACTTCAGTGCGAGTGGAGAGTCAGATAGCGGGCACTGAATGCAATTTATTGCCCCAAAAACATGGCAGAAAAAAGAAAGAAAATGTGTCATTTTCACAAAGAACGGGAGGAGTTCTTCTTTACGACTGTGAGCGTGTCATACTTGCAGAGAAATTTTGCTTTGGTGACAGTGCTATTGGCAAAAAAAGCCTGTGAGCTAAGGGCAGCTTTGGGTATGCAACAGTCTTTTCATGAGGCCAGTGAAAAAGTCACAAAAAGCAACTTAAGTCTTGTTCAGAGCTACACATTCTCTGATCAAGAAGAAGAAAGTGTTTTCAGACTGAGAAATTGTCAAAGAAGCAATGATGGCAGTTGCTAACACTGTACTTCAAGATGACAAAAATGGAACCAATCTAATCTCCACTGTCTCCGACATCCAACAGCACAGCAGAAGGAGCGGAACCCAGGTGTTTGGAGGTCAGTCATCACTGGTGGTGTTCTAGCTGCTGGCTGCGGGTTAATAAGGAACAAGACCAAACTGTGAGGAAGGAGCCCAATTAGTAACAAGACAGGGATGCAGGTAAGGGATGGATGCAAGTGAGGCAGAGAGGAGAGCGAGGAGGAGGAGGAGGAGAAGAGAAAAGCTCAATGTCTCGTCTAATTCTGGCCACATAGTTTTGTCGAAATATAAGCGTTTTTGAAAAGGAACGTTTTCAGACCACTCTTAGAAATAGAGAGGGTATCCGCCCCCCAGACTGAAGATGGAAGATGGACAGACGCCTGATAGCTTAAGGCTCTGCCCCCTATTCTACTCTTACTGATTTCACCAGGAGTCACCAGTAACCCTGTGTTTTCGGATCACAGAGCTCTGGTTAGATGATAGGGCACAATCAGCTCTTTAGGGTACGATGGTGCCCGATTGCTGAGCGCCTTGTGAGTGAGGAGAAGGATTTTAAAGTCCAGTGCAGAGGAGCTAACACTGGGAAGATGTGGTCGCTTTTCTTAGACCCTGTCAGTATACGTGCTGCAGCATTCTGAACCTGCTGGAGAGGCTTCAGTGTCTTGTTGCTATAGCCTGTTAACAAAGAGTTACTGTAATCCAGCCTGGAGGTAACAAAAGCATGAATTTATGAATAAGGTTTTCAGCATCTTTTAATGACAGCATGCGCCTAACCTTAGCAGTGTTATATAGGTGAAAGAGGGCGGTTCTTGACATTTATTTAATGTGTGCATTCAGTGACACGTCCTGATCGAAGATAACTCCCTGATTTTTTACGGTGGTGCTGGAGACCATGGTAAAGCCATCCAAAGTAGCAATATCATTACATAAGGAGTTTCTTAGTTGCTCTGGACCTAAAACAGTAACTTCAGTTTTATCTGCGTTGAGCAACTGAAAGTTACGGGTCATCCACCTTTTTATGTCCCTAAGGCAAGCCTGAAGTTTAGACAGATGGTTGGTTTCCTCGGGTTTCACCAATAGATACAGTTGTGTATCGCCGGCATAGCAATGGAAGTTGACTGTTTTCTTTTGATGCTGCCTAGAAGAAGCATATATAGGGAGAATTGGTCCGAGTACACAGCCCTGCGGAACCCCATGTCTAACCCTTGTGTGCTCAGAAGACACGTTATTAACGTGTACAAACTGATATCTGATAGATATGACGTAAACCATCTCAATACAATTCATTTGATGCTGATCAGATCTTCTAGCCTCCATAGAAGGATCTGATGGTCGATGGTGTCAAATGTGACACAGATCTAGAGGAACAAGCACAGAAGTGAGACCTTTATCGGAGGCTGTTAGGAGGTCATCTGTGACCCTGACTAGTGCTGTCTAAATGCAGTGATGCATTCAAAAACCTGACTGAAATTCCTCCGATAAACTATGGCTCTGCAAGTAGTTGCATTACTGTTTGGCGACAACTTTCACCACGATCTTGGGAGAGGAAAGGAGAGTTAGAAATAGGTCTATAGTAAGCCAAGACCCCTGAATCAAGGGTGGGTTTTTTAAAGAAGAGGTTTGATTACAGCAACTTTGAAAGACTGTGGTGTGCAGCCAGCCAATAGAGGCATATTAATCATATTAAGTACAGATGTTCCTATTAAGCTAAGGACTTCTTTGAGCAGACTAGTTGGAACAGCGTCTAAAATACAGGTTGTTGATTTAACTGAGGGGATCATCTTGGTTAATAAAGGGAGGTTGATAGGGGAGAAGCAGTCTAGGCATGGACGAGGTTGTGAGACCCTGGGCCCTATGTGGATCTGGCTGTATGAGACTCAGAGCACCTATTTTGTTTCTTATTCATAGAATTTTCTCATTGAAGGTCATAAAGTCATTGTTGTTAAGATCAGCAGGAATACATGGGTAGGTAGATTCATGACTCCAAGTCAGCTTGGACAAGGTGCTGAAAAGGAACCTTAGGATAATTTTTATTTTCCTCGATTAGTGAGGAGTAGTAGGTGGCTCTGGCCTTACAGGGCGCCTTTCTTTAAGTTTTCAGCCTGTCTTGCCAGGGTAAGCGAGAATCAACCAACTTAGTTGTGCACCAGATCCATTCGAGTTTTCGTGAGGTTTTCCATAGTTCACGAGTCTCTTCTGTTTTATCGTTTTCTTCTTTAGGGGTGCAGCAGCTGCGTTGAGAGGTGTGCGCAGTGAGCTGGTGGCATTATCAACTAGCTGGTCTAAAATAGACTCTAAGTCTCTAAGACTTAGAGACTAGATAGTCTCTAAGACTATCAAATGGCTCCATTGTTGGAGCGGGACGAAGCGCAGATGGAATGCCCTCCTTAAATCTAGCTACAGTGCTGTCCGATAAACATCTGGAGATAATTGTTTTGGTGGGAGGTGTGCAATCATGTAGAAGGAATTCAAAAGTTACCAAGAAGGGGTTTGAGAGAACAGGATTATGAGGGAATACCACAAGGTTGTCAATGTCAATGCAGTGAGTTCAAACAAGGTCAAGGGTGTGATTTCAGTGATGAGTGGGTTTATTGACCATTTAGGGCCGGTAGAGTCCAGCAATGAGAGAAAGGCAGTGCTAAGACTATCGGTCTCAACATCCACATGAATGTTAAAATCTCCTACTATAATCACCTTATCTGTCCTGATAACTGGGGATAATAGGAACTCTGAGAACTGGCTTAAAAATGAGTGTGAGAGAGAAAGGGGTGCGACAGAGAAAGAACAAGGCTTTCGAAGAAGCTGTGACGCGATTTGGGACCAGAGTTGAATGGGAGGCTTGAGTTATGGATGGATCGAACCCCATCTCCTCAGCCGGTGTGTCAAGGAATGTGGGTATTCACGTGACTTGGAGGAGTGGCTTCGTTTAGGCCAGGCCTGGCCAACCCGCAGCTCCCAAACCAATTCTTTGCGGTAACACAGTAAAATAGTCTCTGACTGGTTGGCTGGTTTAGGCAGACGTACTCATTGGGACACAGCCAGGTTTCAGTGAGACATAATATGTCAAAGTAGTGTTTGAATATTAAATCATTGACCAATGTGGCCTTAGAGGATAGGGATCTAATATTCAATAATGAATCCACATTTAATTCACGCATCCCGTCATGGGGAAGCAGTTGCGGTGGGAGATATGATTATGTTCCTATGTGTGACTCCTCTTTTTTTCGTTTTCATCGTGGAGGATTTAAGCAGACAGGGGACTGACACAATCTCCATGTGGTGTAAGGTTGGTAACTGCCCTAATGGAAATGCAGCGAAGTGTGTCCGACTGCAGCTCTGCTTCCTGGTCACAACTCTGGATCGCCATTAGGAATAAGAGCTGTGCCATCCAAAGTGGGATGTATGCCGCCTCTCCTAACCCAGACCATGTTTTCCCCTGAAAGTGTGCCAGTTATCAATGAAGCCTATGAAATTAAGTGGACACCATGTCAACAGCCAGCGTTTAAATGACGATATGCTGCTGGACATAACGTCACTGGGTGGATTTGGCAAAGGCCCAGGGAAAAATACTTTGTCCAACATTGTTTTTGCATATTTACATAGTTCATGAAAATAGTTCATGACTTATTCAAAAGGTTCATCAGTGGCTACTGAAAATTGGACATTTTTCCCATTAAATGTAGTTATAGAGATTAAAAGAAGTAAAATGCTGAAAATTGATATGTTTCCAACCTTGTTGTCCTTGATAAGAATTGTGAGAAATAATTTACGTGATCAGGGTCTTCACATAGAAGAGTACCATTAATCATTATTAGAAAGACAAACTGAGCAAAGTTATTTCAGAGGAGTGGATCGAGCTGGTAGCCCTTTGTATGACTCTGTACCCATGAGGTAGCTCTCAGTTTCAAAAAGGTTGGTGACCCCTGCCACTAACTTAATCAATGTACAACATTAGAATGGCACCTCTGGTAAGATTTGTCACAATTGCACAGCAGGTCCTCTCAATTGGAACTAAAATCATTTCAGGGGCAGTGGGTGATTAAAGCTGCTAAATAAGGCGACCAGAGATTCTGTGTATCTCTCAAGGGAACTTCAACAACTCCATAAAAGCAAACCAGAATGTCAAATAAGATTATGGCTCAAGAACATGGAAGCAAAAGTTCATAACAGTGCTGAAATACTTCACACGGCCCAAACCGTTTTCATTCAACACTTGCTCGGATCAAATGTGCTTAAAAAACATGGGATCACACACACTCCTTTCTGCAGTGTTTCCAGTGTAGTTTAAGTAAATCTTCTCACCTTTAGACCACGTTCCTCTGGTGTCCTGTCATCAACGGACGCAGAAATAACCCCCCAGCGACAATCAATGTCTGACAAGTATCCTCTGTAGAAAGGTGAGGCAGCACTAAGGGCCATCTGTGGACAGCAGAGAGTGGCTGAATAGGGAAACGTTTTGACATGCACCAATACACAAATCAAGACAAACAAATTGTGTGGTGGGTCTCACTGCAGCAGAGGATATATCAAGTACTAAGGTGTGAAAACGATACGATATCGACACCGTGGGCGCAATTACTACAACATACCGCTAGAGGGCTTCAGAGTTACTTCGCGCTGTCCCACACTGAATCACAGATGGCATGGGTAAAAATAATTCCAATGAATGAAGAGAAGGATGACCTTAATCTTATTTGTCGACTTACCACAATGGGGCAGAACGTGGCCAGTTGATCATAAAGATACCTTGCCTCATCAATGCTGCATGCCTGGAAAGTCACCTGCGAATGGACAAAAATTTGAGTATTTTGACGTAGTCTTGAGCATTCTGAATATATAGATCATGTCCTCATACCACAGCATACCTGTAGGCAGCAGTTGCCCATTCCAAAGCCCATGGCATCCATGTAGATGTGATCAGGCAGAGCTGCCCTCGCTGCCTCTCCATCATCCTCAGGAAAGTCCTCCACAAAGGGAGATGGAGTGCACTTGTCTTTAAAAACTGAAGCATGAAAAGGAACTCAATTCACATTCAGTTATGGGTGTAAGGTACTCCACAATGTGATTTTACGGTACATCTCTAACATGTCTCCTCATCTGTCCTTGACATTTTAGATCCATTTTTGCAATCAGACATTAAATAAGTGAACAAAATCTCATCCTGGAACCAACTATCAGAGCAGGGGCAGAAACTGGGTGACTTTTTGAGTACACATTTTACACATTGATGCAAAACATTCTATCAATAACATTCATAGATATTAGTGCATATGCATGCATTCTGATAGTGGTGCAGACATTGGGATATTGTATTTTTGAGGATCTGGCCAAGACAGTGCATGTACTATATTTAACTGTGGTTGGACACTTATTTACCATCTTGTACTTCTGCCACTTACTAGGCACATTAATTGCAACTTTTTCCCCTCTTCTGTGACGAATGTTTCTCGTAAGAGTGCTGTAAAAGCAAACGGAAAAATAAGAAAACAAATGCAATCTTGATAAATCTATAGATTAACATCTATGCATTGGCTAATCACAAAGAGTACCTGAAACGAGGGTGTCTGTTGATGGCTTCATCTGGGAAAAAGAGAGACTTTGACACTCCCTTTTCAACTGGTGTCGGCAGATACTCTGGTCTGGTGAAATATGGGCAACCTAACCTGAACATAGATCTGGCTGTTAGAGGCACTCCAGATGCCAATACCGAAATAATGTTGGCAGTTTTTCACAGTGGACTAGGTAGTTTATATACTGTCCAGAGCTGGGCATACTTCTGACTCAATACCTTGGAAATGAGGTGATGGTACACAAGATTTCATTCTGACTTAAGACAGAGGAGGCCTCTTGTCGTCTTTTCCGCATGTTGCCCTCCACTGTGTTGAACTCTGACATAGTCCCGCCATAGGGCTGACCCGGTGTTCCCTCGATCATGTAGCTGCCATATTCTGGTCTCCAGAGTGTGGGGTGACTGAAACGGAATTCGACAAGCAAGACAGCCTTTAAATTGAGATTCTACACTAGATATAATGTACATTAACGAAACACATTTGTTTTCTCCATCTTTGTCAAGATGGATGCCAGCCTTCACACTGACATGGCAACCAGATGAATGCAATGCATCTCTGCTGCTCTTATATGTGTGCAACAGAGGGTTGATAATGAGGAATGTATTAGCTCCACTACTCCCACTGCCCCTGGTATTTTCCCTTGGTTAAGCAGGCTCCAAAGATTGAAAAAGATGTCATGTGCAGCTAGCAAGCAAAACATTCATGGGCTTGTTCAAACACAGCCTGCAAAGAATTCCTTTCACACGATACAGCAATTCCACCATGGCTCTGGAATTACATAATTTCAAGTAGGTCATACAAAATTAAAACCATTACCTTTTGAAATACTGATGTACTGGTCATCATTTTAGGAAGCCTTTATAGTTCATTTTTGGTTGAATTTTCATCGTGGTTTGCTATTGAAACTTATAAACTCCACAGGCTGTGCCACCAACCCCGTGCTCAAGACAGCAGAGACGAAGCACCAGATGATGTTCTCAACTGTTCCTGAATGTACCTAACACGTTGTATAGCAGGGTGATTGCATTATCAACAATCCCTGTGTTGGACCTTTCAACACCTTATGAGCACTGAATTAACCACACTTACTTTTTGCCAAGTAAGCCACGGGACTGAACACCCAACCTGCCCGGTCTTGGGTTATCAGGTTTAAAATGTGCATATTTTTTTGACAATGTGTGTGAACCTGAATTCAACAGACACTGTATTCTGATTGCATGACTGATAACAAGTCCTCTGAAATTTGTTCCATTCAAGATTTAACGCAAGAGGAGAAAAATAAATTATGTCATCTTTATCTTTATGTTTGTATGTATGTATGTATGTATGTATGTATGTATGTGTATGTGTGGGTATCAATCAATAATATAAGTAGTCATTTCTGATATTTCTTACTTAGGGTTGATTTTTTCCCCTTGATCTTGCAGGGTTTCCAAAACATTTCCACTGTTTAGGACCAAGCGAACTTTTTCATCATTGTCATCCAATTCCACCAACATATATTCAACCTACAAACAGACAGAAATAACAGAGAAAGCAAATACCAGTGGCTGAAAAATTATTCAATGAATGATTGTTTTTTTTAACCACATGCTAAATGGAATGCAACAGAATCCTCAGGGAGGTTTGGTACACTGGAGAAATGCTGTTTCTAATGATTGTGCCCACTACAGTATACATCCCACAGAGGAGGCAAGATAAATTGTCTCCCTCTTCACACAATGTCCGCCCCCAAGATTAGACTTAATGTCATGGCGTCAATTCCGATTCATCAATTGCATTTTTCTCGACTTCAATTGTACTGCGGCATAATCCCATAGTCTGAGATTACTCTACAACAACAGCATTCAGTTCATCAACAGTTCATCTACAACAACAGCATTCCACATGGTTCCGCATCAGAGGTTGAATGGCTGGGCTGAAAAATCCAGCTCGGAATGACTGAATTGTGGTGTGCAAAAAAAAAAAGAAAAAAAAAGAAGCGAGATTATCAGGAAATGTCACATGCACATATCTGACATATTTCCACGGCGGAGCGAAGAGATTCTGTTTACCTGCGGCACAGTTATACGACTTTGACTACGACCAGGATTTTCCGGAGGCGGGGAGATAAAGAAAGACGATAAAATTGAAGGATTCTCTGGTTTTTCATAAGTTTTGATGCAGGGTGTTCACCAATTACAAGCATTCAGCGTCGCTCTCTTATTGACATAGTTGCTGGCGGTTGTGTGCAAAGAGCGTCGTGCTCTTTCAGCAATCTTAACACGACACCAATCACGAAAAGTGATCATCAAATTACTTCTAACGTCTCCTTTTTATTTAAGGCATGTTCTAAGTTGACACATTATTTCCATCGAGATGTTCCACTGATTTGTCATCGGACTTTCCTCATCGGGGAGACGCTATGAGAAGACATTATCCTTACCTCATCGCCCCATTTCAGCACATCTTTCTGACGGTCTTTCACCTTGTTGTAGATGTTGAGAAACTGTATGATACCATGTTGTCTTATGTAGTCAGCACACTTTTTGGTGTCCTCCCAGCTCAGTGGCGACCCCAATGTAAGCAGCCCCATCGCACAGACACGGAATGGACTAGTGAATGGTGTGTTGCTGTCCGGTTATAAAACCTATTCGGTGAACGTTAACCCCCGCCTAGCCGTTGAATCAAACTCGCGCGAAACGCGCATAAAGTCTCTGCAAAACTATATTTACCCCCTAAGGTGCTATCAGCAGACACACAGATCGGCTTCAGAGTCTCGCGTTTGAGGAAACTGATGTCCGGTCAGTAAGCGTAGCTCGCCAAACACAGGAAGGCCCTCTGCATCACTTGCTAATGTCCGGCTAGCAAGGTAGAACACACCCGACGAACTATCCTCCTCTAAACACGCCAAGAGCTGCAGATGCAGTCTGGTGGGAAACCACGTGAAGGAAGAGGTCAGTCGTGTTGGTTGGTCATGTCGTGGCTGCCGAAACGGAGTGAATCACCGACGCGGGCTGATTTGTGTGAACGCACACCCTCTTGGCTTTACAGCTCACACGTGATAGAGTATACGGGAGCGACGTCATCATATGACTCAGCATTCTTCGTCGCTCCTCCCACTTACTTGATGTGCACGGAACGTGGCCTTCAGGTACAATTGGAACTTCGATATACGTTGATGGGTTGATTTCATAGTCAAGTCTAGTCAAGTCAACTGAGTTAGGATGACTCGACAAAAACGCGCTGTAAGAATGACGCAGCGCCTTTTTAAGTATAATGTAACAAACTTGTCTGAGACACTGGATATGTAGTGCCAAACAAACATAAATAAATAACGAGCAACTTTAACCAAAGGGCGAAAACCAGCACCTGTGAATTCTCGAATTTTCCATTTTCCTTTTTAAAAAAAATCATTTTATTATCTTATACAGTAGTTAAAACCCAAGACAGAATTAAGAGAAAGCTTCTAATTAAATGGAAAATGCTGAAAATGTTATATAACCTGTACCAAAGTCATTCAAATTACAAATTTCAATTAGATAAATGAATTACATTGAAGCCTCAGTATAATTTATACTTTTTGAAGTAGCTTAAGTTATCAACAGTTTCTCTTTGTTACCTTCAACACTGTATGTCCTGCCTGGGCATTCTCTGCCATGCTGGAAGACCTCTGCCAATGACCTCTGCCTCTGGACAGGGGGTCTTGCAGTCGGGACAGTGGGTGGGGGGTCTCTCTCCCTCCATGATTTCTTTTTAATGTCTTTTTTTTACTTGTTTATGTAAAGTGGTAGTGTTTCCACAATACCTGACTTACTTAGTACAAATCCCACATTTCTCTGTCATCTTGTTTTCATCTTAAAAATTCAGCCACATGGCGCTCCTCTTCCTCTCTGCCAGCCCTCTGTTGTGTTTTCTCTGTGCATGTGCCAAGGAATCTGAGCGGGCAACTCGCTTGTTTGTTTGCGCGTCTATGTCATGTCACGTGACGGCGCAACATGTAAACACAAGTGGGGGAAGCAAAGTGTTCCTGCTCTGCATTGACACCAGTAGCACATCCAGGACTTTTTCATAGGGGTGGCCAGGTGGGGCCACTGAATATCTTGGTGTGGTGCACCGCGACTTGTTGCCGGGAGGAGGAGGGGGGAAAGACTGGATAAACATAATACGAAATTAATCTTCAGTCAAATTGTTCATGTGACTGCAGGCCCGCGTATCATCAAAACGAGTTCATGTGAAATCCAAGCTTTCATTTCAAATACTCAACTTCCGTCTGCTCTTTGACAACCCTGACTGATCTTGATTGATGTGCAGGTTGAAAGTCTTCCTTCTCCTGGTTAATCTAATTTTCACAATGACCACTCACACATTATATCATGCAGTCATTCACAAATGATGAGAATGTGGGACACTATCCCAGTGTCAGCGATTTGATGGCATTTCCGGCAGGTGACCTGATTCAAGAGCCTAATTGGTCACATGGTCATACCAGTGAAGTTCTTGACACTCTTCTCTGTTGTCTTGTTAGAGTTTTTGTTGTCTTTCAGTGTTTCCCAATGACAAAGTAAGGAAACAACATATGCCATTATACATTGTGTACACTATCTATCTATCTATCTATCTATCTATCTATCTATCTATCTATCTATCTATCTATCTATCTATCTATCTATCTATCCATTCATCCATGCATCTATATACAGTATCTAGCCCTCACATATTCACCCACCATGACCTTGCTTGTGCGTGACTTACACACAATTGCTTCCCCTGAGACCAACATATTTACAGTATAGACATAGGTGCTATCCAGAATTATTGCACTGCATGCAGAATATATTATTGAGTATCTCTTACCCCCAAACCTTTTTCTTTACATTGCACATATGGTCCATGAAGCATCCACAATTTAGAGAATTTAGAGAATACATCCTATTGTATTGTGTTGTATTTTATTGTTCTCTATTCTGCACTGTGCAAAGATGGAATTTACAAGCAACTGGACATCCTCTGATGCAGGAAATGAATAGATGAATGGATTTTGTAGCTCCCTTAAGCTTTAAACCACATCACATCAGACCTCGAGAAAGTCTGCACGTACCCTGTGCACTAGAGATGTTCTTAAAAGTTGTTATGCCTGATGGCTTCCCAAGAATGTCTGGATAACACTGAAACCTCTTAAACAATGTACACTCTGTATGCATAGTATAGGCATCAAAGTATCGCCCATTATTGCCATTCAATTCCTGATCGATGAACTGAGGCCATAGCCACATTCTTCTGTTATCCCTTTCACACCTCCTGTACTTGCACTGGAACTCAGCACCTTCATGTCATTACACAATGTGAATTGTTGTTATGACAATAAAGATTCCTGATTCCTGATTCCTGATTCCCGATTCTTTGGACTTTCGAGTGGGATACCTAAAAATCCCCTGTAAACACATCATCTTTGGAATAGGGATAGCGATTCTTTCTTGCATGTCTGTCTGGTTAGGCAAGTGGCATTCTTCATTGACATCTGTTGTACTTGCCTTGGCTTTCCTCACTACATTTATTCCCTTAATGTAAAAAATATACCACAAATAGGACAAATATTTTTATGTCTTTAACAAGTGGGGAGCGTGCTCCGGCACAGATGCAGAACGGTGCTTTACTGTTATGGTGCACACAGCCCTAAAATGTTTTGATTTGTTTGATTTCTGATACAGACTTATCAAAGATGTGGCAATAACATCAAAAACACAAAACAAACAAAAAAACTATTCTGGTCTGCACGTATATAGATTCTGCATGGATGAACAAATGACTGCGCACTAGAGGGTCATTCACTTCAACTCTTTAATTTAACAATAGAAATTAGAAAAGAACATGAGCAGCCTAGCAGGTTGAGTGTGACAAATTGCTATGGATGCCCAGGCAGACATTGTTTTTCCTTAAGTTTGCTTATTTGTTTTAAGGTTTTACAAAATTTTTGATTTACTGACAATTTAACCAGTACCATTTTTGTCATTCCTATTCCCAACAGTTGGTGTTCCTTCCTTCAGACGGTGTCTACACAACACCATCAAAAACGACTGCATACATCCCATATCAACATTATGACTCAAAACAGTAATGCTACTTTGTAGTTTGTCAACTGTAACTGATGGCTCCTACTCATGGCAGGTTTTAACCTTTTAAGACTTACCACATCAGCACTGAGAGGCAATTGTCTTCTTTGACTTCTTTCCCTTTAGCAAAATTCCCCTCAGAGACATTTATGGTAGCTACTGTATGCATTCACATCATTTAAGTATGACTTTTGACTAAGTAAGTCAAGAATTTGAGAGCCACAGTCGCTTATTCATTCTGTTACAAAAACGGCTGGAAAATATTTGTTATGTAGACTCAATGGTTTCATGGCAGGGCAAGAAAAAGGAAGACATTCATGAAACAGATTAACTTTGGTACTGATCTTCCATCTGCCTCTTAAATAAAGCTTTAAACAAGCTTTGAACCATAAATATCCTATGTACGGGAGTGCTGAATTGGACCCAAAGTAAATGTGCTGTGAAATTACTCATATATCAAATGAAAAAGTATGAACGTCAATGTCAATACAGGCTTTGATTGACCTGGAGGAAGTCAATTTGGCTTAGTATCATTTTTCACCAAAAGTTGCTGGCTGTGTAACCATTGGTAGCTGAGTTTCTGACTAAGATTTACATAATAGACAATTCAATCTCAGTTTACAAATATTTATATACTGACTGGTGCTGAGGATACTGAACTGGCTCTAGACTCTCGTGTTTTCCGTGTGGGTATGGTGACAACACAGCATGAAATGCCAACTGTAGCCTCTGGCAACTCATCATCCTCAGTCCATTCATTAAGATCAGGGTTGTAAACCTGAATACATTTCTTGTACCTCTTTTCAATCTCGTTCCAGCCTCCGAGGAGATGGATTTTGCTGTCAAAAACAGAGACACCAGCTGTGCTCACGCCCGTATGGAGAGGGGCACAGTGGGTCCATTGCCCACTGTGAGGATTGTAAGATTCAACAGGTAAGACATCCACCCTTTCCCCCCGGCCCCCGAGCTGACTGCCCCCAATGACAAAGGCCCGATCGCCGATAGTCACTGCACAATGCCAGCCTCTTGGTGTACTGAGACTATTCTTATCCTGCCATGTATCAGTGGAAAGGTCATAAGAGCACACGGCCCTGGAGTAGGCATTGTTGATGTAACCTCCAGATACAAGGATCTTGCCATTAATGACAGAGCTGGCATGACAACAGCGCGGCACCTCCATTGCAGCTTTCATTTGCCACTGGTTTGAAGAGGGTACATAGCACTCAACAGTGGCCTGAACACCTTCAGCGTTTCGTCCTCCCACAGCAAACAACAGGCCATTGAATGCATTGAGGCTGAAGTGGGTGCGCCTTTGAATCATGTTGGTCAGATGAATCCAGGTGTTGAAACGGGGGTCATATCTAAAAAAGATAACAATATTGGTTTGTAAATATATTATGTGAATGGGTTGTAAATATATTATGTGTCAAATGTAATTTGGCTAAAAGCAAAGTAAGAATCCTTACCTGCAGAAGTTGCTAACAGCATGCTTAGCCTGGTTTCTTGCATCATTCTGATCCTCCCCACCTGCTACATACAGGAAACCGTCCAAGACTGCCACACACTGGTTAAAGCTCTTAGCTGGCATTTCTGTCAACCTATTCCACACTTTGTCAGCATCCCTGTAGAGAACATCTTTGCTCAGAGATTTCTCTGTCAAGGCTGGGCGTCCTCCAACAGTAAGTATCACTTTAAGACCACCACGCACCTTTGTTCTGCGTGATTGGAGGATATTCTGTTGGAATGGCAACAGGTGGTAATTCATGGCATCGACAAGGAGACGGTGGCACTCTGGGTCTTGCATCATTCTTGGGACACTCTGGACATGAGTGAAAAGGTCTTGAGCTGAGATAGTCCCAAAGCGGATAAGGGTTAAAAGATCGGCTGCATACTTCAGCCTCTTCTCGTCAAAGTCCAACCATTTCATGGCAATCTGAAAAGCTGTGACCTCAGAGGGCAGTTGCAGGGAATCGTCCATAAGGAAATCACTTATCTGCTCATAGGTGAGCTTCAGGAACTGCTCCATCTCCGAAAACTCAATGAAATTATCCCGCATGAACCTTTGTGCTGCCTCCTTGGTTGCTTTAAGATCATAAGCATCAGCTATATTGGCCACATACATACAATTTTCAACACTGAGCTCTTGCATGAGAAAATCGCTGCACATCTTCACTAAAGTACTGATCTCCAACAGTATGGCTGCAGCGATAGTGCTGCCAATGCTGTACAATGACAGGGTGAGCTTTCCAGAATATGCGTAAGTTATTGCTGTAGCAAGGCCTACTGGCGAGAGGTCATTCAGCTCAATCTTCTGGAGGGATGCATCTTTCTTTAAGACGTTTCGAATATATTCACTGCAAGAGGCCATGACAACTTTGTGAACATCAAATGACTTTGACTTGGTTGCAACTGTCAGATCGCACAGAAAGCTTTCGTGTCTCATGTTGCTCAGACCGTCTAGGAGATTGGGTGCGTACACAGAGTCTGTGACTTCTGTTGAAATGCAATTAAAGCCGTTTCCTCCTTCTAGCAACGCGTTCAGCCCATTGATCTTGTTGATGGGGCTGTCCTCCACCATTATGGTCATTTCATTTATGTCTCCTTTACTTTTTTTGGTTGTCTTGTTCTTCTTGGGAGCCATGGCTGCTACAGCGAATCACAGCCCAGATATTCTGAAAATGCAATCACACAACATTGATCATATTAATATTATGCAAGGAGATTAATGACTGAATTGTGTAAATAGATATGTGGGACTGTATACAGAATTGTCAGATGTGACAAATGTGATCCAAACATGTTTTGCACTGATACTGTATTTTTTGTTATCTCTATTCATACGATGTGAACTGCTGGATTTTTATGTGCACTAATTGGTTGATTGGTTCGTATACAAAAGGTAAGCGCTACAATCCTGTCAGAAGATAACATGAACGGATTGTCTTGGCAAAAGTGTTTAACTATGACTGATCAAAACAGCAATTTGAGTTGTAGCACAAGTCTCATTCATAACCCTTGAAGAGGACTTGAATGGATGCATGGTTCCTAAAGGCAGTCGAGGCAAATCGTTGAACCATATCAATAAATCATGCGCATACAATAGTTTTCTGAGTCTTGAATGACAGATATGTAATGATGTGAACATCCAATTTGAAATGTAGTGTCTGCCTTTACAGAGGGCTAAAATCAACACGTATGCTAATTGTCAAAACAGATACATCAAAAAAAAAAAATCCCATACAGGAGTTATTTTAACATTTACACATGCTGAGACCACTAAAAACATGGCTTACACCAGGTGATGCTAGAGCAAATGGGTCCGTCAACATTCCACTCTCTGCATCTGTCACAGTTTATCAGCAGTACAACCAGAAATAGCAGCGCTGAATGGCTTACCAATGACGTTCCTTTTATAGACCTAGAGACATGGCTGATCATGGCAAACCTCGTGTCCTCTGACTTTTTAGATTTACAGTAAATCTAACCAGTTTGTGGTTTTTCTCTTCGATTAACAATGTGCACTTTGTATGCATGGTATAGGCAACACTGTATGCTTGCCCCACCATACAATCAGTTCTTTAAACACACATTCACACATACAAAGTTGTGAATGATGCAGAAATTGACATTTTTCACAGTTTTGTTTTTATATCATTAAATAAAATCTGAAACATATCAGATATCATAATATAATGCATGTTGGTCAAGTAATCCTAAATATTAGAGATGAAACTGGCACATAAATAAATCTATGAGTACCTGTTCATTACACAGATTGAACTGAACTGCAATTAATTCATCAAGGCAGTTGCTTCTCCCTCTGAACTAATGAACAATCTCAGCATACCACTGAGTAAGCACCGTTGTCCTTACCTGAAAAATGTAGCTGTGGTTGGGAGAGGAAGATACTTGTACCTCCAGTAACTGTGAGGGTAAGAAAGGCCAACAGATACGACTGCCAAAGGAGACATGCTGAGTAACTCCTCCTCCTGGCCACAATGTGCCAATCAAACGTTGTGCAATACAGGGAACAGGGAAAATACCGGTACCCCCTCCGCACGTCCCACAGCATCCCCACTCGGCGTCTCCGCGTAGAGCAATGGTTCGACTCTCAGCACGAATGGAGAGGATTAAGTTAGGTATTGCATGCCTGGAATTTACATCAAACCTCAGTGATCTATATAAAAGTGTCCAAGTCCTGATATTCTTGTTTTGGTGACAATCCAGAAAATTAATTATGTTTATTGTTTGTATTTTTGATATCACACTTCTTTTTAAATTATTCATATAATTTAATTACCCGTGTCACTAAATACATCATCTCACAATTCCCACTCGCGTGAAGCAACACTGAGCAGCAAAAAATATTTTATATAATGCTTAAATGTGTTCTCACGGAGGTTTCACTTCACGATTAAGTACAAAAGAAACTTTTCCTCCGGTGGCGGCCAGGCGGGATTTAGGTACAATCACTGCAAAACAGTGAAATCAGTGTTTCATTGACATATAAAAGAGAGATTACGCCATCCCACCAAGTTTCGCTCTGGTCACTCGTTTCGAAGATGAGTGACAGATCGATTATTGGCAGTGCGTCGTTTGGGCTCTGCCCCTTTATAATGTCACCAGCTGGCGCGCGCCGCCGGGTGTGTACCGTGAGTTGCACGTGAATGGCAGTGATGGCTCACGGCCGTAATCTAGTGAGAAAGATTAGGCGCTTCAAACTCCAGCTCACCGACACAGCAGATCCCGCCACGGTATTTGTAACTCTACACTTGTACTGACTGTCCTCATTTGGGGCCCAGGATAACGTCTCCGTGGTTGAAGCCACCGCAGCAAAATCGGGGCTTTAATCGTGCATTGTGTACAGTGGCATTGCATTTGTGCTGCTGAGAAGAAAACAGAAACAGTACTCCACAGAAAAAAAACTGAGCATAGTCACTGGGTAAATGGTCTGAACTCTCAATTATTGATTGAACGTTTAGGCTTTCTTACAAACGATTGCTAGTGCAAGAGGTGATCGTTGTGAGAGAACTGAATGAGCCGCGCTTTTGTACGTTTTCCTCCCGCATGGAGATTTACTTGGGGAGTTTAGTTTCGACTTCTCTTCAGTGGGTAGCGCTCTGCTGCCTAAATTAGCAGCTCCCCCAGTTGTTGCGAGTCGCCTCTGTCCATCATCCAAATCCGTTGTGGTGCTTTGCATGTAGGCCTCAGACTCCTCCAAGAGGGTAGACAGGCTCAAAACCTTTGGACTGATCCCCTGTAACCATTCATATATGATACATGAAAGTCAACTGTTACCATCTACTTTTCTTACCTGTTTGGTCAAGAATATCCATTTATAGTTTATTTTAAGTGGAGCAGCTAGTATGCCAATGTGAGATGATCCTATACATAGCTTCTGCTGTTCATGCACAATCTGGTGCTTGCAATCCAAAACCAGGATTGCCATATTTGGTGAGAAGATTTCTAATTTATACCTTTTTAGGTTTTGCATAAACCATTTTGACCGAATGTCAATCACAGTTAATTCTACATCTATCTAGTATTAATCTCTTAATTGTTAATCTCTATTCATCATTGTTCAAAGCGGTAACAGAATAACATGACAGTTTGTTGCTGTCTTAATGCATTATACATACTCCACAGGTGTACAATGTGGATGAAGAAAGATCAGTTTCCACCTTTACTGTCAATATTCAGAATAAGAATGTCAAGAATGCAGAGTTTCATCAATAAAGTATTCTGTGGTGTTGCAACCTGGAAAGTATGTACACATGCTTCAGTACAAAAGGTGAACTTGGGTCTCACACATTATAGCTTTCGCAGCATTGAAGTGTCTGCAATTACTGTATAAGCGTCATCATTTTCTTTTCACTTGTAACCAACAACCCTCACTTTGTCTTGTGGTGGATCTTTTTATTGAACCTTATCTACTACTCAGCCTCCAAAGTGTGGCGTGCCAACTTTATGGGTCATGACTGCCTCCAACTGGCTCTGGGGGCTTAAGTGTAATTTTGTCTTTTTTTCTTTTTAGCTGGATAACTGTTGATAATAGTGACTTGTATTTGAATTATTCATTGTTTGATTATTTTGTCCAAAATAATCAATAATGTATTGTCCTTTCAGGTTCTTCAAATCTTGCAGACACTCAAGGATCTGGACATCACATTAGATATTCTAGCTGTGAGATTCTCCTTGTGTGAAGTGGTTGTATTTCTCTTTAACATGAATTTTGTGTACAAGATTGGATTTAATTTACTTCACAAATGTGTCCTCATTGTAATTCCTTGAAGGAAACTGGGATTGGCAAGACAGTAAACTGCTTGCGCAAACATGAGCAAGTTGGAGAACTTGCCAAGGAACTTGTTAGATCCTGGAAACAAATGGTACCCAAGGAATCCCGACGGTAAGTTTTTTGTTTATTTGACATGAGCAAGTGTAAAAATGGTAATGTAAATCAATCGAGTATATTGTTCAGCATGTGATATGTACTTGACATTTGCATTTTACCTTGGTTCAACTACAGAGCAGATACGACTTTGTCACAAAGTGTATCAGTGAAAGACAAAGACAAACTTGATGACCAAGGATGTGCATGCAGTAAAAGTTTGACATTGCAAAAGTCAAACTGTGTAACACGTGCTGACAAAATGCAGAGTACTTCAAAAGAAGATTCCATGAAAACGGCAAACAGAAAGGCTGTCTCAGACAAGCAACATGAACACCAACAGCAGAGACGTAAAGTGGAGGAGATGATAGACGTGGAAGACAACTGGAGTGTCTCACAAAGTGTACTGAGGAAAAAAGATATACAGTGCACCGAAGCTGACAGTTTAGTAATTTGTAAAAAGAAGAAACATAATGGCAAGTTCAGGAAATCAACTTGCAGTGATACTCTGCCTACAAGTGAAAACTATGATACTCATCAGGAGTCCCAGCCCATTATTAACACAAAGACTGAAAGGGACTTGAAAGAGGCCCCACAGCCAAGGTTGACCAAAGTTTCAGAAGAAGTTAAGCTACCCATGTCATACGAGTCTAGTGACAAAAATGATGAATTTGTAAGAATGTTCAATGGCTCTGTGTCGCACAATGGAAAAAGGAAGCCAGGTAAAGAGATGACCCTTCTTGAAGCATGCAAGGAAGAGCCTGGTGATGCAACAATGTCAACCTGCAAATTTAAGAAGGCTAAGACGGCTTGTAAAGACAAGGATACTCAGAAACCCTCCATGTCTTTTGAGTGTTGCTTGAACTATGACTTGAGCAAATTGAAAAGAGAGGGCCAAGCTGGAGCCAAGACCCATTGTAAAAAAATCAAATATGTGAAAAAAAGATCAGTAATACATTCTGGGATGAAGTCTGTGAAGTTGTCAGTGACATCAATTCACACACTTTCACCAGAAAAGGTAAGATTGAGTCATATCTTTGCTACAACTTGCCACAACTTGCTCATGACTGATAATCTGCTCTTTTGAAAGGAAATTCAGGAGTCTCTGTTGGACCTGATCAACACTCCCCTACCCACTTTTCTACCTGAATGTGATAAGACGGCAAGGCTCGATCACGCAAGAAAAAGTATGAATGATATATACAGCACCAATGGAATAGTTCAACCGTTTATTATTTCTTGACGAAACAATTAACTGGCTCTTAGATGTGATGGTCTCGGATCTTTGTGACACCGCCGAGGAGTCCACTGTTTTTACTGGTCAGCGGCTTAACAAAAAAATGCAGGTCTATTCTGGAACAAAGACACTTTACCTTCCAGCCATGATGACCTTGCACCAACAGTGTATCCGCACACTCCAGAACAATATCAATAGTGAGTATAAATCTAACTTCCCCAATGCAAACTGCACTACCTTCTTGACTTTGTATCTAGGTATGT
Source organism: Carapus acus (assembly GCA_900312935.1). Lineage (NCBI taxonomy): Eukaryota > Metazoa > Chordata > Actinopteri > Ophidiiformes > Carapidae > Carapus > Carapus acus. The sequence goes on from OMPJ01045523.1 coordinate 21,683, forward strand.
TATCTCTTTGCAGTGCTTTATGAAACTGGTGGAGTCCCTTTTGAAATACTTGAGCCAGTGTTGGAAAGATGTACTCCGGAACAGTTGCTGCGACTGGAGGAATGTAACCCAGTAAGAATGCATCTTTAAGATACTGATTTCACACACATAGGCTCTTAATGGCCCTTTGGGTTGTTAGAAATGCTTATGCAGCACAATTTGGACCACTTCATACGTTGGCCAACTTTTATCAGATCTCAAATTGTGTCCTAAAATCTGCTGGCATTGTTTGTGTATGTGCATCTTGAATAGCAACCTCAAGCACACGCTTCGCTCTGATATTGTATTTTTTGATATCTCTATTCAACATTCTCAGTGCTTTTCTCCTTCTACAGATCTACATTGGAGTGACAGACCACTTATGGGGCAAACACTGTCAAAGGGACTTCCGCAACGCCAAGCTTCAGGAGTATGAGTCATGGAAGGAGATGTACATGAGACTCTCTGAAGAGCGGGAAAGGAAATTCCAAAGACTGACACAAACCATCATTTCAGCACATTCTAGGAAACCCAAAGGTATGTACTTAACACGGCATTGATATAGATATAATACAGATCTCATCATGGCTTGTCAAGTAAACATGAAATATCATATTGCACATAGCTTTCGGTCAGACAACACAGTAGCGAAACTACAAAGTACAATACGTGTCCCTTAACATTCACATGAATCTATGACATGTAGTGTAAATTGTATTGTTGCAAGCGCATGTCAAGCGCATAAAGGTTTTGAAATCATTTCACAACATCAATTCAGTGATCATTTTAGGGTCGAGGGAGGAAGTAAAAGCTGAAATTTAGCAACTGGATCAGATTCTGTCTTTGCTAGCTTTTACTTGTCATCCAAGAAACTTCTCCAGATTGAATGGCGTGAATTCCTAGTTTCATAGCCAGAAGAAATTGGACCAGACAGGCAAGTTGGTGTAGCAGCGCACAATAATACGACATGCTTAAAAAAATTAGGAAGACTAACTAAGAGAATTGATAAGCACAGACATTAATTCTATGTTGCAAATAAACTTGCATTGTGCAAGATTTTTGTGTATCAAAGTGTTTGTCTTCTTCTGTCAGGTCGGCAGATGAAGATGGCGTATATTCACACAATTGCTAAGCCACCAAGAGGTGTGCGAGTTCAGCAAGAGATTCATGGAAATGCCTCTCAGCCACCCCATCAGCTCAGGTACAGGTGGGCCTGGGCATACTGTGCGTTTTGTTGTGTACTTTACCAATTTTAGGCTTTTCATCTCCAAATTCCTGTAGAATTTGAAATGTACGGTATCCTGTAACAAGGGGTCGAGTTTGTGACAAAAGCCTTATGTGCTTGTAAAAGGGTGACAGTAGTAGGGTTGTGGGGTGTCAGAGCGATGAGACTTGTACATGTTAATGCTTTCACCTTTCTGTCATGGCAGCAAAGTACTGGATGAACTGCTTCTATGCTGACTTTCAACTCTGGCAACACGGCAATTCTTGTCTTCATAATCTCGTCAGATTTTAAACCTGAGGCTGTCGAGTCATGTATTAACAAGCAATGTTTAGCTTTTATTCTGATATTCTTTTCCGTATTCACCTGTAGAAATGTGAACTTGTTTGTTTCATTATAGTTTTACCATATTTTGCAGTGTCAACGTTCCAGAGAACAAACCCAGATCAAGTTGCACTGAGCCTACCAAGTCCAGTAACTCAATTACAGGAACAAATGGGACTCAAGATTCTCGAAAAAAAACAAGTGAGCTTGGTCAAATATTTTATGCCATATTTCTGTTTGTTACATGTTGGCTCACTCTCCCTCCACTGATATTGTTGTTGTGTTTCTGAGATCTGAATTGAACGAACACATACACGTTCATTTCTTTTGGCATGATTCTGCGCAGATGTCATTTCTTACTAAATGTAAGGGCTTTCCCCTCTCTAGTGACTTGTTGCTGTTTATAGTGCATCCCAGTTCCCTCTGGGAGTAACTTCTTAAATAAGTATCGATCTAGGCATCTCTACAATACCATTGAAAATGTGGAAAGTGAGTGGATTAGATAGAAATGATTGCTTAGATGAAAATTAGCACAAGCTTTTCTGAAGAGGGTCTCAAAGATCTCGATGTTGGATAAAGCTCTGTCCAGTGTGAACATTTACATCCGTCATAAGTGCCTACATCGTAATATCTTAAATCTGTGTCATATGTAAGCACTATACAATGTGAAAGGTGTTAACGCAGCCCAAACATTGCATCAGTCCATTGGACTTACTCAGGCATTTGCCCATCACTTAAAGATTTTTCCGCATGGCCATACAAACACATCTTCTATTTGATCCTCTGATTTTGCTCTCCTTTTACCTTCTGCAATAGCTGACCCTGGCTGATATTTTTCTCAAACAGGTGTTGCACCTATAATGGCAAAGTCCCTGAAGGCATTTAGGAAACAGCTTGGACGCAGATAACCCACTCCCCCTCCATTTAAGATGAAAATGGACACGCCCCTGATGCGAAGATTGGACTGCATTAACAGTGTCTACCTTGGACTGCATACTTTCTGTCAAGAGTGCTGATAAATTTATGTCCGTGTCTTCTCAGTAAAACGTAATTTCTCAGTTAAATATTCACTGAAGTAACCAAAGTTGTGTAATTTGATCACTTATTATCATGTTTGGGTGCGGTTGGTCATTAAATGAGCTGTGGCTCCCTCCTGAGGACCTGAGCAGAAAGAACAATGTACGTTAATACAAAAATATTTCCATGCTGAAATTAAATGCTGAATGGTTTGATGAAATAGTTTTTTGTGCCTCTACTCAAAACTACAATTGAGTGTCCTGGAGTAAGAATAGGCAGCATTAAAGCTACCTTGAAGATTCTGACAAATGTTGCGGAATTACTGCAAGTACCAGTATACTTATTCATTAGTTGCTTGTGTTTAAAGATGGATATGAATAGAACATTCATAGAAATGCATTTAAAGATGCTTATGGATATCCCAAATAACTTGTCACTGAAATTGGTCCAGTGCTTGACTACTCACCACAAATTCCCCCCCATTTGCACATATGTTATGAGTGGATGCACACTATCATCTGGACTGTAGAGGTTCACTGTAGTACACAGTTACATGAACAGATGGGAAAAAGCTGCATGAAGGTGAGCAGGAGGACTGCAATACATTTAGTTTTAAGAGGTGTGAAATGTGGATGAGATATAAATTTATTCAATTGACTCTACTTGAGGCTGTTTACAGCAAATATGGCCAAGCAGTTATGCATTGTGATAAATATGTGGGAAGTGCTGATTTGTACAAACCTCACATAATGGTGAGGCTGTTGTAAATCACCTGCAACAGATTATTTCATGTTTTTGAAAAACACTTCAGGACAGAGATAGCTAGAAGGAGGAGCTGACCAGTCACATTAAAGTATAATCTATTGTCATATGTTGTCTGAAATTTACAGAAACCACACAAATGTCTGTCTCCAACCCTGGAGCAATTGGTGTTTCTCTGGTGATTTGTAGGGATAGAAAATTCACCTAAAATTGATGGAGGATCTGGGTGAAAAAAATTAGGAAGATGATTATACTTAAGTGTGTGTATTTCTTTTATTTAAACTGAATGAGGAAGTGCTTTTGTAACGCTATTTCTCCTCAATGTGTTGCAACACTTGGTTTGTTTTCAATAACCGTGTAACTTAGCCAGTAATGTGATTTTCAGGTTTAATTTGCATTCATGTACCTGCTCAGGACAACAGACTAGTGAGAATGAGGGGCCCCAGTCGGGGCTTGTGACTGAACTGCCTTGTGTGTGTGTGTGTGTGTGTGTGTGTGTCCTCCCACCGCTCCAGAGGAGGGACCAGAGGGAGGAGCAGCCAGGAATGATGACGTAGGATTGGAATGAGGGAGTGAATGTTCCGGGTCAGAAACTGGACGAGAGAGGAAATTAACTCCGCGAGGAGGAATATGCTCCCCTAGTCTCGAATATGATGCAGCCTTGCAGTTTTAACATCGCAGCGAGAGATTAAAGCAAGTTTTACTCACGCCCGCGCAGGTGACGCCACGCGAGAGACGAAACAAAAACCAGAAAAACAGGTGCCTACAAACTATACTCAAGTGAGATCACGAAGTGCAATATCCACCTTTGCCGCGACCCTTGACCAGCTCGGTAACGTGCGTGTGATTAATTTATTTTTTTGTCTCCAGTCAGTCGGGTTTACGTTGAATACCTACCGAGGACATAAATTTTATTTGTTATTACTCGCAAGGACGGTCCCAGGCCGTCTCACCGTATCAATCTGTTGCACACCCGTCTCGCGGTTTGTTTATCGCACGGGCACGACGACATTGTCCCTCGTGATGTTTCACTGCATACCCCTGTGGCGGTGCAACCGTCATGTCGAGGTGATCGATAAACGCCACTGCTCGCTGCTCTATGTGCCCGATGAGATCTATCGCTACGGCAGGAGTTTGGAGGAGCTTTTGCTGGATGCCAACCAACTGCGGGACTTGCCGAAGGTAAGCAAACTGCCACTTCCGCTCACCCGCTTCCACCGGCAGTCTCAAGCTTCGGAGTCTAATTTGTCTCAGTTTTAATTCATCCGCGTCAAGTTTTTTTGTTTCTGACAGCGAGGGACTCGTAGAGTTGATCCTGGCATCCCATGCGAATCGGGAGGGAGCTGGGAAGAACAATTACGCAAGATCAGCGAGCCAAGCTCCGCGCGTATACAGAGACCTACCTGGCTTTTACCTGCCATCACACGTCAACCCAAATGTATCGACAGAATATAAGGGAATTCTCAGAATCATGAATTGTCCTCGATTTTCACTCTTGTTTACGAAACTGAAATCATTCTGTCAAGCAAAGAACCGGCTTAGTGTCGAATCTGTCAAACCTGTTTTGGGCGGGTGGCTGTTTTGTGAGGTTACAGAATTCCTATGAATTCATGCCATTCCACCCGAGCATTCAGCGACAAACATCATTGTATGCAGAAGCGTCAGCGCCTAGAAGTATTTAGATTGAAATCACACATTGTCTGCGCGCGTGCCCGAATAGCGGCCCTAAAACATTTTAGGAACTAAACGGATCATCGTCAATTGGCTCGTGTTTACATGGCATTAACAATGTGTACTTCATTCAGTGGTTAATCCATAACTTGCTACGTAGTTAGGACCATAATAAATCATCAGATATAAATATACTGTATCTGTATCGAACCTGGTATCACTGTACACTGGTACCAGACACACCCTTCACCACGAGTGTTTTTAAGTCTGCATCATCTGACTTTTTTGACTTTGCTGGAACTAAAAAGTAATGAGAGATGCTATTTGAGATCCTTATCATCTGCTAAAAAGAATACAAATTAGCACTACAGACCTGATAGCTGGTCCATCCGAGTGGCTGTCATCAGCGAATGCATCATGTGATGCTTCAGATGAACCACTAGGTCTATTAAACATAACTCTCCCTATTTATTCTGCTTGTATTTATTTTGCAAGATCCTCAGTGCACAACACATCAACAAAAACATACCAGCAAGCGGAGAAGCATTTTGAATGTATGAAATGTATCAGAGTTGGTCATGCAGGGCATGAAACTGAACCCAAGACTACATGCCAATGGTTTACGTACAATTGTATAGAGATAAGCGCGCCGTTACAACAAGGAATTTATCAGTGTATATGTCTACATACGTGAGCCGGATGATGACAATATAGAAATACACTTTATAGGTCTGTACTGTATATGCATGCAAATGTATACACGTGTACATGTGCACACTCAAATGTGTATACACCTGTCCGGGGTTGTATGTGAAATAATTGAACATGTTTGGAACTTTCTGAAACAGCCAAACATTAACCGTAGGAAAAACTGGACGGTGCTCATATGGATAAAGTCTAAGGTGTCAGGCAAACATTATGGTCATCTTACAGATATCACTAACAAACATGTCAAAGCTTGAAATGGAGTATGTACAAAAAATACGCCCGCTCCAGAAATAAACTTCTAAATCTGTTTGAGTACTTTAAGATAGATGAAAAAAAGCCCACTGCTGCACATGCAAATAAATGAGGCCTACACGTGCAGATAAATGAGTTCGGTTGCTTTTGAAGATGTTTATTTTCATCGTGCTTTACAGACAGCAGCTAGTGTGGTGGCGCTCATTAGCCCTGTGTGCCCCTCACATTCAGCATTAAGGAGCACCTCCCCTCTGTGTGGAGAGAGGTGAGGAGCAGGTCCCAAGGTGATCAACTGTTAAGAGCAGCCCACAGAGAGCATATGGAACAAACTCAGAACACGATAACATGTCATATTTGGCATCAAACCAAAGATAGGAAATTCTAATGACAAGATCATAACCTAACTGTTTGTACTACAGCTTCATATTTTACATACAGTACATAAACCTGATGAAGATGCAAGTTTTGAAAGAGCTATGGCAATGGTAAATCATGTATGCAATGCAAAAGTATAATTGCATAAAGAATAGATGAAAAAATAAAGAAAACTGAAATCGTGCAATTTTTGCATGTAGCAGTGACGTAAAGGCTCTAGAGAGGTGAAGCATCTCTTCATTCTGGCAAATGTTGTCCAGAAAAAACTATTCTTCCAAAATAAGGCTTATGTTCTATTGATATTGGTGTGCAGTTCCCCTTAAAGTACAATTTGTACAACACTTCACAGCATTCATTACGATCATCATCCTTTTTCAATTGTTTAGTCGATCCAGTTTGCATTTCACCATAAGCGATAAATGCCCCTCTATATTCATACTGCTGTCCTGACTTTGGACTATGTATGTCTGTGGAAGCATCAGAATATACATAAAGGTATGAGGATTCTTGATAAATGACAGTTTTCTGTATGCTTTTCTCAATTTTGTTCACATATTAAGGTCATACAGGAGGTCCCAGAGTGCTTAACACCTAACAGTGTCAATGGTTGTGAACTTGAATGAGACGTGGCATCAGTTGAAGGATTTTCCAGTTATTTTTCTGTAAGCTATGGCGAAAGCTAAAACGGGATCACCTTGCCTCAGGCTTTGGTTGACATGTAGCCTTCAGCTACTGTGCCCAGCACGACTCTGTTCTTACAGCATATTCCTACGACTTGTGCAGCCAAACCGGTTTTATCGTTGCTCTGGGTTCCGCTTCAGTCTATCTCGGGCCCAGAAAAACTGATGACATGACAGTGGTAACACCTCAGTCAGAGTTTAGAGTGCACATAATTTGTCCTGGTGTGTGGTTAACAAGCAGCTGGAGAGAAGAATCCTGCGTACATCCCATAAGAGTGGGCATACAGCTTACACAATAGTGTCTCTCTTCCCTTTGTGCCTCGGACCCGCTTGCAGACTAACACAGTTCTAAGTATGAGGTTGTGAATTTGAAGTATAAAAAGAGAAAATCTCAGTGTAAAACACAATGAATTGGGGACAGAATTTCATTGAAGCAATGCTGTTTCTTGACTTCACTTGTTGTGTTGTTTTTGTTACCAATGAAAAGGACATATAGTGAGTCTTACTGAAAAACAGGCATGCTTCAATTGATTGCCTCTAGTATAAGTGTTTGTCAGTGGTTTCTAATAATGACATTGAATCACTGACACGAACTGACCCTGCAATGCAATTTTCAGGTGTGTGCTATACATTTTTTGACAGCATATTTATGTCATTGATCACAACTGAAAAGAAATGGCATGCCAAATGAAACTTAAAATTCAGTCAAACATTAGAATCCCATAAGGCACCCCCCCAGATCTTATTCTCTCGCTTTTTTATTCTATTGCGTGTGTTTTTAGGAACACTTTTTGGGGGGTTGTTAATATTTGGGACAGATATTTAAGTTTTTACACTGATTTTTCACTGTAGTCTTGAGTGTTAAACCAGTTAGGACGGTAGAGGTACTAATGCATGCTGCTCACAAAAATAAAGGGAACGCAAAAATTAATACATTCACTGGACAAGTTGATTGACAGAAGTGCGATTGACTTGGAGTTACTTTGTCTTTTTTAGATGTTCCTTATATTTTTTGAGCAATATGTTTATGTTTTGCAGATCTGTTTTGCAGATTTTTTTTTTTTTTTTTAGACAAGAGAACAACTTCCATTGTTAAGTTAAGTCAGTGCTACTCAATATGCTAATACATACTGATTGATCAGCATGTCTCTAGTTTAATAAATGTAATCTGTTTTTCATGGATACTATTCATGAATAGTAGTGATTAAAGAATCATTAAACCAGCATTAATCTTATGCTGAGGCAATAATGTAACCCGGAAGTTATGCAGTAAGCCTTACACACTGTACCGATCGCAGCTCTGTTAACTTGTGAAGCACTGTGGTAAACCTGTTTTACAGATGCAGTAAGTGTGATAATCCGTGTTGCTAATATCCACCCTAGTAGTCTATGAGGTGTCTGGAAAACATTGGCAGGAGTGTAACTGTAGATTGATAGATTGACTTAGAACTGGAGAGAATAATCAATGGTTTCTTGACTTGGCCTGTTGAGGATTTACATGTGACAGCTGATGGCTTGGGGTGTGGCGCTGCTCGACGCTAACAAGAATAACAGGTTTGCCGTTTGTGTGCTAATACTAAAGGCAAAAATCTCCTGCAAACACGGCAATGAGATAGCAGATACAAGCCTTACAGAGGTTTTTCTGGTTTTTCTTCTTCCATGAGTGTGTGACTGAAACTTCCATCATCTCCTCTTCAGTTGCAAATGAATAATTAGGTAGGTTGGACGGTAGATAGTAACTTTATTGATCTATTGATCTGATGGTCCCAGAAAATTTGGTCAATGTGCAGAAGTGGATGTTTGAGGGAGCTGAAAACAAAATCTTGTTATCCACTTCTAAATCAGGACTGGCATCCACCATCACGCCCTCCATGAAATGAAAATAAACAAGTCTGGACTGCTATATAATTGGACTGGTTCCTCATCGGCGCCACACCAACTGTACCCTGAAGGATCTCAGGGCGTATTACCACAGCATAGCACATTTTTTTGTCATCATACATCATACATCCATATGTATGCATATTAGAGGAGGTTCATCCTTATCAGGTGATAGTAATGCACTGACTAAGATCACAAATCTTTTTGTTCACTGAGGAGATACTGGCCACTTTCAAAACCTTTGCAGCAGGTGGGAGCAAAGAAATATCTCAAACTTACTGAAACTCGCTTGGCTAAATGCTTTGTGTACCAAACTGTCTATCATGAAAAAAACTCCCCGTAGAGGACCAAATGTGATTCGGTGGGTCACATTATCATGAAGTGATTATCGGCTGTGTCTTCTCCCTTTCCTTTTGGTTGCACCCAGCAGACTTAAGGTCTCCACCTCTGTTTTTTCCATTGTATCCTTGATGCAGTGTTCTTTAATCAGATTTCTTTTGATATTAATCTATTCTCATGGTCGATATTTTGCAAGTATTCAAAGACATGTTGATTCATCCAATTCCTTACAGAGACTCACTCCTTCACTGAATTGTAAGCTTGTGGTATCATTGTTATTCTGCTGGCCACACAGTTTTTTTCTAGTCTAGTCAGTTCAGAGTTGCCTGATTTACTTTTTCGCTGCCCTCAAAAACAAAGGCTTTAACACAGCTGCTGAGGAGCGTCGACAATATGCAATAACGATTGACTTAAGTTGCATTTCTTTTTGCAACATTTCAGCCCTTCTTTCAGCTGGTGAAGCTCAGGAAGCTTGGCCTGAGTGACAATGAGATTCAGAGGATTCCACCGGAAATAGCAAACTTCATGCAGCTTGTGGAACTGGACGTGTCTCGAAATGGTAGGAAGGGCAAGGGAAGGGCAAGGGAAGGGTAAGGGAAAGAAGGGATTTCATTTTTTACTCATCTCACATGTAATGTAATGTATACATAACACTCACATGTTGTTTTCCACACATTATAGAGTTGGAAAACTTTCTATTTTCATTAAGTAGTGTTATAACTGGCCTACTTTTACAAATGAAAATCGTAATTACCGATTACAGAAGAAAAGGAAGGCCAAAGAAATTAGATGGTATGATTGATGGATGAATTCAGTTCTAATCGGGAAACATAAAAATTGACAAGAAGTAAATGCGCTACTCAGTCATTTTGAGTAGTCCCATTTATCTAAGCTGACTACTACATGCACTGCTCGGATAAAAACAATGCCCATTTTCTAATCTGTCTTTTACAAGAATTGAATAAACAACAAATATTGTTTATGGGCTTTTTTTCAGATATAATGGAAATTCCAGAGAGTATTTCGTACTGCAAGGCCCTCCAAGTAGCAGATTTCAGCGGGAACCCACTAACAAGGTAGTCAACTTGGTTTATCTTTGAATCTCTGGACAGCAACAGCTCTGGTCTGTGATGAAATAAGTTTTGTTTTTTTCTGTTACGTCCACCATAGAAACACTTACCTGTATATTATTGACCCTCAACTGATCCTCTGAGAACTGATCACTTATTGACCCCCAAATATCATCTTCACTGACAAATATGTAGGTTACAGAGAACTGCATTTACAGTATTAACCAGAATATAAGATGATCCTACATATAAGATGACCGTGTTTTTCCAAGACAGATTTTTTGAAAAAAGTCTTGACAAAATCTTGTTTCTACATTTAAGTCTGTCATTTCAGGCCATCCATCCCTCATCAACAGCGTCCTCTGGCTCTCTAGGTTCATTCTCTTTCCTGCTTGGAGTCCTTCTCACCCACACTCAGTTCATCCCCCCGTCCAGTCTCCCAGTCACAGAGTAAACATACTCTAGATTTTGCGGGTTTAGGGCATGGTCTCTCTCTTTGTATTTTTTACGCAAATTATCCTTGAATGGCTTGTTGACAACCAGATTTAACACCTGGAGCCGCTCGTTTACCCGCCTGGAATGATCAGCAGGTCTCATCATCATCTGTTCATCTTGCGCCGTGTCATTTTTCACAGGGTCGTGTTCACGGAACAAATCAGCGTTTTGCACGTCGCATTCTGTGACTCGGTATTGTTTTGCAGCTTGAATATGGTTCGACGCCTTGGCAGCTTTCACCACAATAATCTAAAAGTTAGCATCATAACTTTTTGCGATTAACTTGGTCACTTTTACAGCTGTCGAGCCGCGCTGCTCTGGTATGTGGCTCCTCTGCCATTTTGCACCTGAGCTGTTACTTGCTGCTTTGGAGTGAAGCGACAGGCGACAGAGAGAAAGGGGTCGGGAGAACGGGGGTGGAGAGAGAGAGAGAGAGGGTGAGGACAGAGACGCCCAATAAGGTGTAATAATCTGTTACAAATTACAGATTTGGGTGACCTGGGGAGAAGAATTTGTAAACTGCACAAAATTGAATTGTAATCTTTGATTCAAACAAATGACTCTTGTGATTCATTGTATGTGTGTGAACTCAGCTTATCTATCTTTTGTATTTTTTGTACGCACTACGGGGGAGTTTCGTGGAATGACTAGATGAATGCACATTGTTCAAATTGTGTAAAAGTTTGGATGGCTTCAAGTTTGTATCTGACTTTCATCTCAGTAGCAGAAACAGAAAGATGCTCGCACATACTTGCGCGCTCACAAGCTCTCCACAAAAATAATGCAACTTTCCTCTGGTCTTTCACCAAACCCGTTTTATGACTCCTGCAATGTTACCTTATGGTCATCTATCCTGAACATTGCCACTACCACTGCCTGTAGGAGGTGATGGCAGTTTGGTCAGCAGGTATTTTTTTTAGATAGAAAACCCTTGCAGTCAGACTTGACATGAAGGCCCTGTAGCCTGTGCTTTTTTTTCTTTCTTTTTTTTTTTGTCCAGTGGATTTGATTGAGCCATTTTGATAAGCAGATGTTTTTTGTGCTCTGAGATTCAAAAATTTTTTTGGCTTAACTTTGAATTTCCTGTTGAGGCTGCAACTCATAAGTATTAAATAACACGTCTTTGGCAATAATAACAGTGCAATATTAGACCAACGATGTGCAATAACAACACTCCATTTAATCCCTCTCACTCCATCGTCGCTGCTACTATTTATTCTGTCCAAACTGTATATACGTTCTGTATATATGTCTTTTTTTCTTTTGGTGTAATTCCATTACACAAGATGAATTGCTGTAATGACAAGGCACCAGGTAGAGAGAAAATGATTTGCAAGGTATTATATAGTAATGTTCCTTGTCTTTTGTGTTATTTCCTAGGTTACCAGAAAGTTTTCCAGAGCTACGGAATTTAACATGCCTTTCCATCAATGATATTTCATTGCAGATGCTTCCGGATAACATCGGGAAGTAAGTGTAAAGACTTTTTTGTAGTTTGGCGGTTAAAGGAGATCCTGCCCTTACCCTCAGTGAAATGATGATGTTCACCATTGCTTAGTTGTTGCCCAAATGCCGACTACTGAGTTGAAAAAAATACAGTGAGTTTCCAACTTTTTATTATTTTGCATCTTGGACGTTGAACTAGACGAGTCAACTTGTTTCCTTGCTAAAAACCTTGACACACAGGTAACTGACATGGCAATTGTAGTCATGTGCATGTCAAACAAATACAGGGGAAATGGATTGTTTATTTCCATACGTCTGCTTGCATGGCAACAGCCATAAACCAAATCTGTGAATTTTTTACTGCTGTTTCGGCCAGTGAATTGTCCTTTACACACAGTGGGGTTCTGTTGAGATGAAGAGCTCTTCCTTCACAATAAGGTCATGACATTACAGGTCATGTCTCAACTCCTCGTCTTGCAACATGTCCCCTGCATATGCCTCATATCTGTTTTACATAACATTCTGACTTGAGGCCTCACTGTCTGAGAGGGCACAATAATGAAATGCAAGACATCTGGATGTGAGCTGATTACATTTATCTACTGACAGGAATTTTTGTCTGGCAGCAAAATTGCTGTCAGACGCCCAAAACTGTCAGCACAGTTAATTCCATCTGTTTCTCAAAATCTCGTAAACATTACGTGCAGGAACTTATAGATTTTTGTCAATATCTGCACTGACAATTGATGTTGCAATTTAAGCTTTGTCATGGTGGAGAATGTCTTTTCAAGCAACACTAATGTCATTTTTATTTGTCTCAGTAAGAGAAATTGTGTTTTAATGGAAAGAGAATCCGACCTCATATTATATTGTCCCTAATTATGGCCCAGTCATTATTTCTTCTTTGTCCTCATCTACAGGACAAACTTTGCACCCTGGAAAGCAGGCCTCCATTAATTGGGTTTATGTATTTGTTGCTGAGACGTTGACCCAGACTTTGATCTGTGATGAGCCACTTGCACTTTATGAAGTATGCTGTACTTGTTAATGCTGTGTGGATTTTACAGCCATGATTAGGACGACACACCTCAAAAGCACTCCCTTGGCATTTAGGTCTTATCATGAGGACATTCTTTTGAGCCACTTTTACGTTTCCTATGGAAGGAAAATGTGGATATCATTGTATATGTCAGATTCAATAGTTGTCTTTGATTTTGAAATACAACGAAAGCAAGTTTACAAATACCAGTCCAGCTTTGATGTAGTTGAAGAATCTTGCAATGTCTTTTATTTCCTTGATCGCCAGATCAGTGGATCAATAAACTGCCTGCTTTCTTGCCTACCTACCTACCTACCTACCTACCTACCTACCTACCTACCTACCTACCTACCTACCTACCTACCTACTATGTGCATCTGTCTGTCGTTGCAGCCTGTCCAATTTGATGTCACTTGAACTGAGAGAAAATCTGCTGACATTCTTACCAGAGTAAGCAAAGGAATACCTGTACTACACTTCCTTACACTACCTAAAGCAATTAAAATGACCAAAATACGAAGACTGTAGGTACTCAACCTGACTGACAAAGATGAATGTGTTATCGTGTAGAACATATTGCTAAATTTGCTTGTTTTCTTACTGTTTTGTCATGTGAACTTCCACAGGTCACTGTCTCTTCTTCATAGACTCGAAGAACTCGACTTGGGTAACAATGAACTGTACAACTTGGTAATTGTTTTCATCCTTCATGAGCACTGTATGGTATCCCATGTCCATGTACAGCAGGTATTTCTGGGATGATAACATTCTAAAGGACAATCTAGGAGGATATTGGGAGGCTGTTTCGTTATTTGTGACATTTTCTTGATACCTATTTAACTGCATGATTTTCAGTGCAGTAATGTATATCAATCCTTTATGCCATCTAAATTCAAAAGGGTATTAAAGTAAATTAGATTCTGATTAACATCTAAAGCTGACATTAGAACCTTATCTCTACATCTGTGGTTTTCATGTCACAAAAATATTAAGATCCTGTTTGCTCAATGTATTTTCATAGTTTGGTTTTCTGTAATAATCGTTTCTCCAATATCTCTGACTCTTTCTCCTCCATAGCCAGAGACAATAGGCTGTCTTGTCAGTTTGAAGGACTTATGGCTTGATGGGAACCAACTGTCTGATATACCTGCAGTAAGTTTATCAGTGCATTATTCTTAATACAATCATTTGACATGATGTGATTATTTCCATCATTGTAATTGCTCAAGAATACAGAATGCATTGATCTATTTTGCTTCAACTCCATGCAAATATACAGAACATCTGCCATTGTTTCCGGTCTTCAAACAAGTACACATAGTGTAACTCTGCAGTATCCCATTGACTAGATATCTATCAAGAGATGCACAGACATGTGATGAAAGTTGTGTCTTGGCAAGTCCAGGCAAATCAAATTCCGACATAAGTATTGAACCTTTGGTTGCTGCTCTATATCTGTGGCTTCAGGCAATAGGTAGCGTGGTGGTGTAATTTAATTCACTTTCTACAAAATGGTCCTCTCAACGACAGGAAGTCGGCAGTATGAAAAGCCTCTTGTGCCTGGATGTATCTGAAAACAAAGTTGAGCATCTTCCACAGGAGTTAGGGGGTCTCCTGTCACTCACAGATCTGCTGGTATCCCAGAACCTCCTCGATAATTTACCAGAAAGCATCGGTAAGCAAGTCATTTTCCCTATCGATGTGTTGCAGTGATAAGTTGTCACATGTCTCCCCATGCAAGTGTTTCGTACCCTAAACTTGATGTTGACCAATTTTAATGATGATACCGTTGACATAGATTTAAATCCATTGCTCAGTCGCTTGCATTGTCCTTCAGTGAAAATGCTGAGAACACTCTTAGTCTTAATTGTCATTATTAATGTGCAACGAAATTGGAGCGCTCCTCCAATTTCGTTATACATTAATAATAATGACAATAAAGGGCATTCTGATTCTGATTCTGATGGTTTGTACTTCACTGATTTTCTTCGCTTTTTTTCAGGAAAGCTACAAAAACTGTCAATATTGAAAGCTGATCAGAACAGACTAACTCACCTACCTGAGAGCATTGGCAACTGTGAAAGTCTCACTGAACTTGTGCTAACCGAGAACCAGTTACAGGTGTGCTTGTAATGTCCTTTTGAATACAGCAAAATATAAGGCAATATAACACAAGAGAACACAATAACCTTCCAGTGACCCTCAATGACATTATGTTTTGTGGCACCTTTGTTTAGCTGCGTGGTGTTTAATTTTTTTGCATTTTTCAAACTTTGGACTCAATGTTTGCTCACAGAGGCACAGATTTATTATTTTTGTATGTATCAACATTGATCAAGCGTAGTCCAGTGTACTAACAGAAGAGACGGACCTTTTGAGAGCTCTCTTCTTTAAGTTTAAGTCAGATTTTTCTCTGTGGTTTGTTTGTTCACCACTGAAAGCCCTCATTGTGTGCAGGGTACTATGCACTCAGGAATCAGTCTCTACTTTGAATCTTATTTTCGGGACTTAGTGCATGATTTATTGTTGAACTTAGTCTTTGTTGATTCTTTTGTAAATACCAGTAACTTAAACACCATAGTAAAGATAAAGAAATTGATACCTGATAGTAATGGAATAGTTGCTGTGTTAACGAGAAAGTGAGACAAAGTTGTGAAGTGTCGTTTGGTCCAACTCATTTTTCCATGTTGACACAGAGTTTACCAAGAACTGTTGGGAGACTCAAGCGACTTTCCAACTTCAACTGTGACAGAAATCAGCTAATGTCATTACCCAAAGAGGTAGGAAGGTTTTCCTTTTTAGAGCCTTGTTTGTTTTGTACGATGAGATAAAATTGTAATTCCTGTGGGTTGTCAGTCAGGCAGCTGTTATTTTCAATGAACTTCTACATGCTGTAGATGACATCTAGTGGACAGAGATAACTTTTGGCTAATATGCTGTCAGGAGCGAGGTTTTGTTATTCGATTGATAGATTTTGTAACAATGTACCAGCCTGTACAAAGGCAAAGAGAGTACAATTTGCAGGGCTTAGCTGCAGGTAGAAGTGTGAAGATCTCATTTTTAAACTGGGTAATTCTTTTCACTGTGTCATAGTTCAGATTTCTTGGTTCTATTTTTTTAGCAATGGCTGGACAGTGGCAGTGCTTGTGCTTTCATTCAACAGGTGTGTCCATCTCCCTCTGTTTGTGTGCAACATGCTTCTCTCGCCTCTTGTTCTATAAACACATGCCTGGTTGGATGCTCAATGTGAAAGAGCTCTTGAGATGTTGCACAATGCCCCCGTGTCTAAGTGATATAAAGGTTGCAGTGTGTTGGAGAAAAAAGGGGCACATTTGGCTTCTGTAGTGACTCGACACTGTCACTGTTCATCGAAACTAGAACATTACATCACATGTGCGATGTCACCGTGGGACTCTTCTTCATCTGTTCATCTGAATGTCTGGACTATTGTATATGACTCTATGATTAGTGTAATTACTCTGAACACTTGCCCGGTGCTGGTGCTTCTCAGTTAATGTGTTTTAAAGTTGTGTCAACATTCAGTCTTACCACAACCTATATGTAGAAATGTCTGTAATAGCATTGGCATCTTATGCATGTGTTTTCCTCGATCCTCTCAGAATTTAGTTGGTAGGTTTGTTCTAGCGATTCCATCATGTCCATTAATGTGAATGGGTCACTGAACTGAATTGTGCCTAATTTAAGTTTGATTCTCCGCTGTTTGATTGCCCTGCTCCAGAGATTGACACTTCAGTGGCAAAATGCAAGAGAAAATGTTGACAGTGAATTCGCTCCTCTGTTTTTTAAAGTTACTATATCAGATGACATAATGTTGATGAAGCACAAACTTAAAAGAACATTGTGCCATGTGCACTTTGGATGCATGTCCTGTGGCACTGATGTGGTTCTCATCTCTTCCAAAGATCGGAGGCTGCAGTGGCCTGAATGTGTTTTGTGTTCGAGAAAACAGACTAACCAGGATACCATCAGAGCTTGCACAGGCCACAGAGCTACATGTGCTCGATGTGTCAGGAAACAGGTATGAAAAACAACCTTAAATGGCACTGTTAGCTGTTAACATTCAGTTATAACGTGAATTGTTATAACACAAATTTGGATGCAACATGATCTCATGAATCTGTGGACCCCAAATGCTCTCACTATTGATTGCGCAAATGGTCTGGCATTACCTCTAAAGTTGCTGTTTTTGCATTTTATCATCACAAATTTTCTTTTGTTTTTATCCGTCACTCTAACTTCGCGTTTAGTTGTGTTCAAAATATATAAACTGCAATTGTGTAACTAGTTTACTGTGTGAGCGGCCTGGGGTACATTATGCCGAAAATTCTGCATTCGCTGGGCTAAAACTGAATATGCCGCACAAAGCAAGTCGCAGCTTCCCTGTGATCAAATAAGAAAAGTTCCAACACAGCGGCGACTTATCAACTTAAATTGAACCTTTTGTTCCTGTTCTTTTGAATGACACTAATCCTCTCATAATCTACTGTATCACCATGTTATTTGTTTTTATCGACTGTGAGACGTAATCACTAACCAATAGGGCTTTGACGCAAAACTTCAAAATGCTACCGAGACAAAATGCTGGAACAGGTTCAATATGCAGAAAAAGCCAAAATGATGCCCCATGTGGTGGAATCTCAATTCTCCCTGCCTCACTTAATCATACTCACGTTAGCAATGTTTAGGCATTGTGTATTTATGTTGGAAGTGACTGTTTCTGACTAATTTCCCTCAATGGCGCAAAAACAGAAAAACTTCAGTGTTGAATACTAAATCTTCGCAACCGGTGAAATTGAGAAACAAAGCAAAGACACAAACTGAAATTGGCTGAAAAAAACTGAAAATTGAAAAAAAGAAGCGACATTCTGAGGTGCTGTTATAGGAGCTATTACGCAATCCTGCTTATATCTCAATGCAGATTTTTGGACATGCCTTACTGCGTTATAGCGGCCCTTTTAGTGTAGTTAAAGGACAGGCACAGATACCTAGTAGAAAGTGAGATTTTAGATAGCACTCTCTCTTTCTTCAGAGATCTCTGTGCTCTGTACCATCTTTAAAAGACTACATTTGATAACCCTGTCCACTCGGTCTGTGACTTGGTTTCTGCTGTGTCCAGGCTCACCCACTTACCACTGTCACTCACCACACTACGACTTAAGGCCTTATGGTTGTCGGAAAACCAGTCTCAGCCACTTCTAACCTTCCAGACTGACCAGGATCCCAGCACAGGAGAGAAAGTGCTCACCTGTGTCCTGCTGCCTCAACAGCCTTATGAATCAGACAACAAAAGTAAGATTAACTGCAGCATATCTGTCTAGTCTTAAGCAAATTACATTGTAGACATATGAAGTCTGTGTATGTGTTGTCATTGGTTGAATGAGATCCTAGCAGTAGCCCACCTAGTATGGTATAATGTGTTATTGCCAATAAACTTGTTTAGCTGTCCCTTCGGTTGGAACCTCCTTTAACCTTGATCCAAAGAGTTCCACTTATAGTTAATACTGTTTCTCCACCTCTGCCCTTATAGCTGACATTGATCTTGTGACCCTCTGTCCTGGTCCTTGAGGCCTAGTTGTTTTTCTGAAATACGTTGGATTGGCAAGCTGAAGAGGCTTAACAGCCGTTACGCTGACACAATTAATAGGCTTTCTCGCTGAGTATGGCAATGTAGGAGAGGGTTATATGCAACTGTTCATTATGCCTTTTGCTGATCTTCCTACTCTTAAGTCAAGCACAGCCTTTTTTATTTGTGTGGAGGATTTATGATACACAGAATAAGTGTGTCCCTCTCTCGATTTATCTAGAAAACAAAAAAAAGCTTTAAGAACAAATGGGGTTGTGACAGTTTTCATTTGGAAATACACATAGAACATTAATGCAGCTCAGCTGAGCAGATGCGGAGGAGAGAGAGGTGGGGTTCATACTGCTGTAAGCCTATGGATAAGCTGGGATTTGAAACTGGGAGTTACTGGTTCTCATGTAAATGATGAGCATGTCACATGGTTGATTTCTTGATCTGGAAGAGAGTAGGAAGCATACATTGTTGTCCTGGCCTCTGTTTTATGTTTTTTTGCACTTGCATTGTTTTAATATTAAAAACTCATTGATATTTTCATTCAATATCATATTGTCATACAACCATAGGTTTTGATAATCTTGCCCGCTGTGGAGCCCTGGAGAGCCTGGTAAATGACATGGCAGATGACACTTGGGGCAACAAAGCTGAGAACAGAATCAGTGCCATTCACTTCCTGGATGATGACGATGAGGATGAGGATGATGAAAAGGTTAGAGCAGGAATGTGATGTTGCAATGTGCTGATTAGCATGTCAAAACAGCAATTGAAAAAAAAGAAAAGAAACTTTTTCTTTTCGCCATTGCTCGACGCCTGTGACAATCTGCTCTGCTTGGACGCAGGGAACGCTACTTCGTCGCGCCACACCTCACCCTGGAGAGCTGAGAACAATGAAGAAAGCAGCAGAGAACCTCCGAAATGACCTCAATGTTGCCAAAGGCCTGGACTCCAACAAAAACGAGGTCAATAATGCAGATGGAGTGACCACGTCTGTTTGACTTTTACCTCAGATGTTTTTCCCTCCTTTATCATCCCTCTTTTCCTGCACAGCCCCTCTGCCCCGTTGTGTCTTTGGCGTCCACTTCTTGCCCTGGTGTGGTCTCCTTTGGTCTGATATTGGGACAGGACAGTGCATGAAATTTCTTGAACTTCACCAGGGCATAAGTGCCTATCTCATTTTTAGATTAAGTCTACAGCAATCATCTGCTCACTTCAAAGCTATTTAAAAAATATTTGAGAAAATATACATAAGGTAGTTGCACTACGATAAATTTTTAATATGGTCAAACCCGTATTTGTATTGTATATGTGTTCCTAGATCCACTCTAAACACTGGTTGAACACTTCTTTATACACTTGAGCAAAGAAAACACTTTTCTGACCTACTGATTCAAAATTGATGTATAGTGATTTGTGAATAATTCTACTTTTATACTTTTAGGCAGCTTGTATGTAAATAAAATGTATAGCAATTTTCTTAATCAACTGCAGAGTTTAAATGGTATTTTTCATGAACTTGGTACTTCTTTTAAAAAAAACTAAACAAAATACAAAAACTTAAGCAATGAACAAGATGACATTGCTATTGTCTTCATGGTTTCTGTCATAACCAGTCACAGACTTACCATGATCAGGAACTTGCCAATCAATTGCTCAGTTCTGGGTTTGAATAATATTTCACCAATCAAGCACCAGTTAGTCACAAAATTAGGAAGCCATAATGTCTTATTTATATATGCTATGCTTCACTTTTAAGATTCTGCAGCTGTTTTTTTAATTTCCTTTTCTAAGATAGTACCTGGATAGGATTAGCCTCTGAGTTTTTGTTGAGGATGCGGTTCATACCATAAAATGCATACAGCAATGCACTTCTCTGCTTTTTTTTTTAAAGACTCTTGTTTTTATGGTACATTGTGAAATGTTTTAATTTTTAGATTGATTGCAGCAGCGGTTCAATTTGTACTTCTGTTTCTTAATTATTTCTTGATGAAACTGCACAAAACGAATCTAAAGGCATAGACACAGGGCCTTCGAGATTTGGATGGCTTAATCACTGATCCAATAAAATGGATGCATCTCTAAACAAAATGTCTGTTACTCATTTGACATTGTTTTTCAGTCACTAAAAGTGTAAAGGAACATCTAAAATCTGAAGTGATTCGCGGCCCAAAAAAGTTTTAATATTTTTCCAGTATGTGCTCATCTGTCTGTCTATTTGTTCATCCATCGCCACATCTAGTCAAGTAGTTGTTCAATATCTATTCTATAAATCTAATCTTCTTTTGCTTTTGAGAAGACCCATGGTTATTTTATTTGATAACTCTTGCAGTAAACTTGACTTCCTCAGCTAAGTATTGCTCGTTTTGTATGGCCAGTTGTGTGTGCCACCGTTATGCCCCATCAGCAAATCTACCTGTTTACCCTGCATGATGCATTGTTGCTGGCATGGTTTCAGCATGTTGTGGTATCATTGTTATCGTCCTTCTCTCTCTCCGGTCGGTGTTATGTTGGCCATACTGGGTGGACATCCACAGTGCAAGTACACAAGCCACATATATTGAGTAGTTTAGGTGACAGCTTGCCACTATGGAGCCTTTATTTTGAGTCATTATTACGGGAAATAGTTGGGGTTCCCAAACATTTGCTCTGTTATGGATTTGTTTGATTTCAATGTTTTAGCACCACCTTGTGAAAATTGAGGAGGGTGTTTGTTAAGTTCTTGGATATTTTCAGAACCAGAAGTAAGTGAAAAAACAGTTAGATTTCAATTTTTTGTGCGCTTGGCTCAGTCACGTTTTGGTGTCAAATTCAACAGCAGCATTTATTTATATCATTGTTGTTGTTATTGTTGCCCTTAATATTATCCGACAACGTCTATTGAACTGCACTTGGGCACCTCCGCACTTTTTGCAGTTTTCACACAGGGTGACATGGGTAGTGTTTTCTGATCACCTCTAGGAGAATAGCCGTGGTTACACTGACCAGTTCATCAGGTCCATTCACCCGTCTGTCTGTGGCCTTTGCTGGATGTCTACCAAGGAACACTATGTGGCCAGTGTTGATGTCTGTACCTATGTGCACAGTGAAGAGAACAAAAAGGAAACTGAACAACATAAGGAGGTCTGTTTTACCATGTTAAGGTATTTCAGATAATTCCAATTGCTCTGGATATGAATGATGTTGATATACTGAAGGGAAGCACTGTACCCAGAGCCTCAAATTCAAGAATAACGGTGTATTTGATGTGTTTGAATTCAATTCAATTTCAATTCAATCTTATTTGTACAGCGCCAACTCACAACACAAGTTCTCTAAAGGAGTAGCTGTATTTCTGCCCTTAAGAGCAGTGTAGTCTACATAACTTCTTGCTAAAAACATTTAAGACTTTGCTTATCTGCAGGACAGAGATCATCAGCTGGCAGAGACAGATGTCTTGCAACAACCAGTTTGCCAAGAAAGGGGTGAACAACAAGGGTGCAGAAATTTGCAACAGCACAGAGTAGCAGGATCGAGTCCGCACACAGATGCTGTTCATAACATGAAGATTGTCTCCCTCACAAGTAGGCTCAAGTCACCTTTGTCTACAGAGAAGCTGCTTAATCAAGAATCACCTGTTTCTGTAATGCCATTAAGGGTAAGAACGTATGCTGGCTATACAACAGCAGATCGTGTGGAACATAGTTTCAGATTTTATATTGTGTAGGTGTTTGTTCTCTGTTTTTCGTCAGCAGATGTTATTGACAATTCTTCTTCCTGACAATGAATGAGTGTGTCCTCTTAGTTACAGATCAATGTATCAGACCAAAAAGCGTGTTTGGGCATCAGCATTGCAGGAGGGAAAGGGTCATTACCTTACAAAGGACACGATGAAGTAAGTGTTGTTGCAAACTTGACATATTACACATTAGTGACTTGTGGAGCTACAGGCAGAAATTCAGGAGATGTTTTATGTTTTCCAATATCTGCACTCTCTAGATAATGTAATTGTTATTTTTGTGTCCCACGATTATTAAGGGCATATTTATTTCACGAGTAAGTGCAAGTGGACTCTCAGCAACAGCGGGGATTCATGTTGGAGACAAATTAGTGGAGGTAGGACCGTTACTGTTCCTTTGTGTTCCGGTGTTCCTTCTCTGACCAGAGGAGGGCATTATAACATAAGGAGAGCAAATGAGAAAGAAAGAATGAATTTTGAACGAAACACCAAAAAAACAAAAAAATTATCTAAATGTACACATTCTCAGGATTTTCACTCTAAAATCCCATTTTGTCCTTGTGTACCCTTTGCTGCATGATGAAAGACTGCATGGTGGTGTTGGTGTGCATTATGTTTCACGACCTTGCCCTCTACTTTCACATACCCTGAAAGCGTAATGTCTCCTCTGCCCATCCAGGTCAATGGCCTCAGGTTGCAAGGAGCGACACACTATGCAGCAGTGTGTGCACTTAGGAATGCTGGAAATTGTATTAACGTAACTGTGCTCAGAGAGGGAATAGACCACGAAGACCATGGTGATCACCATTCCACAATGAGTCCTCCAACTGCTCAGGATTGCAACTGCTACCGTTATGACCGAAGACAGCAGGAACAACAGAGAGCAGGGAATCCAGCAGAGTATTTGTTTGAGAACAGTGGGATTGTTGTCTGCAATGGAAAAGTAATTGGTGCAGCCATACTCAAATGATAACCATTAGAAAAACATGCTCATCACTCAATAGTGACAATTCAATTTTAGCAGTATGTGCAACCATTTGTTTCAGTCCAACGTGACATTCACTCCGGCAGAATGGAAGGAAAGCACTCCGACGGAAACTGATGCACTTCAAAAAAAGAGGACGACCATGACAGTGAGTAAATATGATCGCAATTGCCTCCCTCTTGTAACATACATTTTATTATGAGTCCGTTGTGGAACTAGTTATTTGTTCCTGCAAATCCTATCAGATCCCACAGATCATCCTCACTCATCCCTCCATCTCAGACGAAGACATGGAGCTTTCAACTTGCACCCCAAGCAGAGAGGCAACAAAGCGACAGTAACATTCAGTCAACCTATTCTGACTGGCCTCTCTACCTACCAGACGACAGCTGACAAGGCCAGTTTTAGTATTTGGAAGGCTGCTCATATTGTATCGTAGCACACAATGTGCTGTTACCGTCAGACATCCTGTTGACTATGTCCAGTACTGTTTCTTCACCACTTACTTGACATATTTATTTGCTGCTAGTGAGATAACAGACCACAAGAGTATTTTTTTGAAATTCCTCATGAAGCCTGTGTCATGAATAGGTAAATAAAACTAACAATACGAGTGACACTAGATCACAGTTTCATAATGAATAAATGCAGCTTGTGCCCTGTGCCGACTGGAGGGGGAATTATTTCTGGCACTATTTCTGAGACAGTGGAGCCCTGGCATTTTTTTTTTATCTGCGATAAAATGCTACCAACCCAAGCAGAGTGCCATGGAGACTGAATTCTGCAGAGATACACTTCCCTGCAATATGAACTAGATCAAGAACTTATTGAAGATACTTCTCAGAAATCCAATCTGGCAATCATCCTCAGACCTGAAATGTATGAATCATGAAATGACCTTTTATTATGTTTGCTGCTGTTTGCCATGCTGTATGCATTATGGACAGTGTAAAGCTTGTACATTTAGAGTGACATCAGATGCTTGTAAGACTTATAAACATCTACAACATTTGTCGAGGACAGTTGCTTTGTTGTCTGTGTTCTCTCATACGAGCAAATGGTTAAAACAATCTTGACTGATGCATACACCTACAATAGCTGCAACATAGCCAAAGCATGGAAATATTCACTGTTCAAGGTTTTTATTCACCATTTGTGAATGAACTAGCAGTCTAAACACATAGGAAATCTTTTTGCAGAGGTCTCCCAGAGCCATCGATGTGGAAAGAAAGAAAGACAGACAGGTTAATGAAAGGAAGAGGAGTCACAGAGTATAAAAAACGAGAACATGCAATCACAATATAAATACAAACATTTTAAATAATAGTGTAAGAAAAAACCCCCACAGTGGTTTAGGTGCGGCACTGCACACATGCCCCAAGTATTGTGCAACCATTTGTAGGGAGCTGTGCTTGGGGGAGCAAATGCCGAAGAAGCGTTACCTCGCTCGAGGGCACCACAACAGTGCCCACGAGATGATGCTGGCACCTCTCCAGCTACTAGTCCACCCCTCCGCTCAAATTTTTGGAAGGCAGACCTCGATCCAACCACATCAACTTTTTAGCAGATGAGCCACTGCCAACCCACAAAATAAACCATACACTTCCACTAGGCCCACATCAACACAGTGCAACTCTCTCTGAACTTCTCTGTACTTCTCGATCGTAATCTCACAGCAAAAATGGTTTCTGAGATACTCTTTCTCAATGTTGTTTTGACACTGCATTTGTACAAATGTGAATTCAACCAACGCCTCAGCACAGAGGAACGTTCCTTTGAGGATTCTCTTTGGTGGTATATGATAATGTCCATGGGAAAAAGATCACAGTCGACTACTATACATGTTGATTGCAGTCACCTCATGGGAGATGCATTTGAAATCTGAATTCTTGTTATTTTAAGGCGTGGGGATTTGTCTGCAATAGTACATGATTTGTCATTGTGGACAAATTTCACATATTTTTGATCTCCCCAAACATTACAAGACTACACAAACAAAACCAACAACACAGGAAAAAGGATACACTTCCATGTCTGAAACTGTTTTTCAAACGCAGTTATCTATCTGATATATAGAAATATTTTCTCTGGGTTTGCTCCAAATTGAATAGAGAAGAGATTGACCCCAGTTGTGTATGTTTCTCTGTTTGTTGCTATTACCCAATTCAGAGGGTGGAGCATGGGTGGAAATAGACAAGAGCAGCTGTGACAGGAGACAGGAGGACATGGAGAATGTGGTGTACTTAAAGGATTAGCATTCACTCCGCTTTCACTCAGGGATAAGGGTAAAGCGAGAGTTGGATATGTTGGCACAGAAACACATAAAGGACTGTGTCTTAGGCCATGTGATGCGTCTCACATCAGCCATTAAGCAGAGTGAACATCCTATTTTTGAAAGAGTAAACAGAATCAAAATAGTGCTCTTCATTAATACTCTCCCTAAACTGTACATGTGCAATGGTTGTGCAATGTAGACAATGCTAATCCTCAGGATCAAATGCACCATTTTCACAAAATTTATATCCTTCTTGTCCCAAAATGCGACAAGAAGGATATTCTGATTGCATTTGAAAGAAATTGCTAAGAGATGAGGGAGAATTCATTTTACATGACATGGTACAAATCAGTGAGCTGCTCGTAGCTTAAAGTGCAAATGTTGTTTCCTCTGCCAAGCAGGCAGACTCGTGTCTGTAAGCTATTTGTGGCTATTATGTGTCTATAAAAGGAAATCTGCATGGCTATGCCCACACTTACCACATGGCACTTTGAACTTCACATGGGGGGTCCGGGAAGTCCACGTCTTGCTTTCCATGGACCGCGGAACATATAAAGGTCTTGAAGGATACTTTCCATACCTGGACAAACAAAGAAAGGAATATGCAACAGAAATGGACAGCATGAATAAAAGTCTTGACAAGGTAAGACGGTTTAAAAAAATACACATATTAGACAATAGATGCTTGTTTCAAGATTAAATCCTTTTATGAAGTATTTTACTGTCACAGCTGCAGTTGCTCCAGTAACGTACGTCACTAAGTCTTCAACTATCGTTATTAACTATCATATTAAGAATACAATGAGAGAAAAATGTAGCACAATGATGGACATTGCCAATGAAGACTTTTTTTGTACCTACGTTTGTAATAAATTTGATAGTTCAGAGACATATCTTCAAACAAGCAGGTTCATCCATAAAACTATTATGAATAATGAATGATCTCTGTAAGTCATCACCTCAACAGCATGACATTATGTTATCAACTGGCTTTGTATCATCAGTCTATTAGAAAATTTCAAGCCTGCCTGAGAAATGTAATTTCTTAATTCAAAGCCAACCACTTAATGTACAGTAGTGGTATTCCTATAAAAGCAATATGAGTCCCGCACAACAAGTCTGTGATTACAAAATTTTGCTTCATGATCAACTCTTCACATGTTTGTAAACAAGGTTTTGTAAACCCATCTGTGGCCCAGCATGACATGCTAAAAATTACTGTGACGACAAAATCCAGGCACTTAGATTGCAATTGAAAACCAACTGCTGGTGTGCACAGGGCCACACAGGACAATCCTGAGATGAATCATCATGCATAAAAGCCCCTGAAAATTACTGAAAACCAGACAAAAATATCATCTATCACTCATGCAACCGTGTACTCAAGTGACCTCATATGGACATTTTGTACTTTTGACATATTGCCATGGACGTAGCTTTTGTTGACATTAGAAGAGCTTCAAGCAAATGTTGATGTAGTCAGAGCAATGGAGAAAATAAACTATTTTGTCATACTGATTTATGTTTCAGTGGTAGGTTTCCTGAGTATTTCCAATTCATAGTTTTAATTCTTTCTTCCTTTGTGTCTTTGTTGGTTTCTCTCTTTATCTTTCATTTTTGTCATTAGTAAAGTGTACGTTTCTGCTCTCATATGAGTGTAGCAGTGTTGACCCTCTGAACAGTAAGTAAATGATTTAATGATTGAATCCTGCACCAGTTCTACCAACATCAGATTTATCATCAGAACTTCCACAGCATTTGCTCTTTGTAAACCTGAAGACATGTTACATGAGTCCAAGAAACTCGGGACAACTAGTTTTTTTGTTTGTGTGTATGTCTCGTAAAGTACGAGAAGGTGTCCTGGTGCTATAAGTGATTTATAAGTGGCGCAGTATGTGGATCTTGGTGTGTGCAT
>OMPJ01045525.1:0-11992 GCA_900312935.1 Carapus acus
TCCAGGTTAGCTTTTCGTCTAGCCACATTCCCAAAAATTTAAATTGTTTTACCCTTTCCAGTTCTTGATTGTATAATTTCAATTTTATGTCACTGCCGATTTTTTTCCTTGTGAAGAACATTGTTTTTGTTTTCTCTACTGAGAATTTGAACCCCCACCTAATTGACCACTCTTCTATTTTACTCATGGCCTGTTGGACTTTCTTAACTATATATTCTACATTTCCCCCTCTCTTCCAAAGTGCCCCATCATCCGCAAAAAGGGAAAACCCTATCCCCTTCTCCAAATTAAGAAAAACATCATTTATCATAATTGAAAATAATAAGGGACTTATTATACTACCTTGCGGTGTTCCATTCTCCACTATAACGTCTCTAGATAAGCTCTTCCCTATCCTTACTTGGATTGACCTTCCAAATAAAAAGTCTTTGACCCACCTATACATCTGTCCTTTCACTCCCAATTGACTCAATGTAATTAACATTCCCTCTTTCCACATCATATCGTACGCTTTTTCGATGTCAAAAAAGACAGCCACTACAGTTTCCCTATTAATTTGTGCCCTCCTTATTTCGTGTTCCAGACATAAAGCTGGGTCCATGGTATTTCTTCGTTTCCTGAATCCACTCTGGTATTTTGCTATATACCCTGTCTTCTCTACAAAATATGTTAATCTTTCATTAATCATCCTCTCCATTATTTTACATATATTAGACCGTTTACGTCATCTCCGCTAACTATTCAAAACACTTAGCCGGTCCATGAGAATAGCCTCTGATATGGAACCGGTCCGTGTTGCAAAAATGGTTGGGAACCGCTGCTCTACAACATACTACCCGACCAGCTTCTTTAACTCTTCCACACTTACTAGTTTTGCGCCGAAATGCAGCTTTTGTTGTTGGGGTTTGACTGCAACGCCGCGATGTTTCTTTAAATTTGACGTCGTGTTTTCATAGCTATAGGACTTTGTCGCCACCATCAAAGAGTGTACAACGAACCTTGACATTGCCATCTTTCTCTGACAAAAAAATCAAAATAGCGATTGTATTTCCAGCTCGAAAATGCGCATCTCTCTCCCCCCTCCATTGTTGTTTGTGTCGCCGCGTATTAGACCTACTGTATGTACTGTATAAGACATGAGTGCGTGACCGTCATGCTGAAAACATGACTTCACTCTCCGAGACTCAAGAAGAAAGTAAATATATATTTTTACGATAACTGACAGAAATAGTAACGCACAGCGGCTTGGTTAACTAACTCTAATCTCATTACTGATTTGGAAATAACGCGTTAGATTACTCGTTACTGAAAAAAGTGGTCATATTAGAGTAACGCCTTACTAAGTAACGCGTTACCGGCATCACTGGAAAAGACACATTACATATGCATCTGTCTCTCTCGCTCTGTCTCTTTCTCTCTCTCCATCCATATATACACCTATATATAAATCCCTTTATGATGTCCCTTATATGGCTCGTTTCTGTCTTTTTTTTGCACATGTGTGTAAAAATACGCACGCACGCACGCACGAATTTGAATTATAGAGAGAGGAGTGTGTTTTGACATGGATGAAGTAAATGACGGTCCACGCAAACATAGACACACCGACAGACACACAGATACACATACACACAGTGTAAGTAGACTTACAAACGCACCGCACACAGAAGCCTATCGACATTTATTTAGACCAAATTTTTTGTCTTGGTCTGGCTTGTGTGGTGCCATATACACATAAACAATCAAAAAAAAAAGATATAAAACAATACATATAAGATATGTTTAACTAAAAAAAAAACAACTTAAAAAACAACAACATATGAATCAGACGTAAATATATTGTTGAATATGATATGCTATAAATATATTTTACATATAGATATAAAAATGAATAAACGTAAGAAATATGTATTTTCTATTCTGTGCTATATTCATACGACAAAATATGTTATTTTTTCTTTTATTTGTATAGTATCTATGCACTGTTTGTATTCGCATATCTATATTGGCACATATACATCTTTATTACACGACTTGTGTGAATGCTCGGTTCCGATTGGCCGTTACTGGTCACGTGAGCGGTCATTATTTTCGCATAATGACCGCTCGACTATCAATAACGGACCGCTGCAGATCAAAGAGTCAGAGTTGAACCTGCTGCATTCATATCAGTCCGTGCCAAAGCATTTACTGTACTTCCACTCTGGACTGTCTCCCGCATCACGCTTCGTCACGGAACAAACATGAGCAATTTGAAAATTATTTTCAGCATATTTGGGAAGTATGAAACTTTCGATGCATGGGTGAGTATGATACGTGTACTTCAAGCTGCGGCTACAAACACACGTCGGTGGAAGTGACAGAAGTGCTAATGTAAAAGTTCCCAAAGATGTCCCATTTGCCTCGTCCAACTCTACATTCAGTGGAAATACTGAGTCAATACTGACTCATTAGTAGGCCGATGAGTCCTTGTTTTATCCATTCAAATGATTCACAGACAGCAGAGTACCTTGAGGTGATTATCAAACAACAATGACCTCCAACGCGTACATTATCCCGTACTTTTTAACATTGATATCTAATATATTTTAGACTAGCAACAAATCCAACTATATTCGCTCACAACTTGTACATTATTTTTGTAAATGTTGTGAAAAATTATTTAACATCAAGGGAGCGCATTGCAAGTTAATCTAGGAGAAGAGTAATGCAAAGTAATACTAAGAAAATTAAATGGTATCTTTGCATGTCATTTACACATTATGCCCTACGAAAAATATGGCTGTGTTGTGTTCAGGGCGAGAAAGTGTGTTGCTGTCATTGCACAGAAGACAAAGCTAAAAATCTACTTTCAGGCATTTTGTGGGTGTATTTGTGTGAGCGTGTGTGGATCACAACAGTGTGTTCACACAGAAGAAGTGAACAAGCCGACGCACATGTTTTGTTTCCCTGGATCGAAAAGTGATATTCTGGTATTCTGGTCTACAACGTAACCTCATTCATGCAGTTGAATGCTTATCAAAAATTATAACTATTCATTTCATCAGACTGCCCAATAATTTCAGCAAATGGCATAAAACATTGGAGGCCCCTCATGCATCTCACAGGAAACATGGCCTCAGACTCATCTGGACTGAGGCCATGTTAAAGTAAAGGAGGTGAAGTGAGAGCAACATTCAGTAAGTTGGTGTGGGCGTTGAGCAGCCGAGACTGGTTTCTGTTTGCTGAAGGATGCTGCAGCCTCCAGGAGTTTGCAGATGATTCGCCCATCACGTCAGTTAATTCGTCACGATTATTCAGCCTCTGGCTGGAACCACGATCACGGTTTGAGCTGCTTTTTCCTGTGTGGCTGACTGATGAGCTTTGCAGGTACAGTAGGTGGGTCATGTGGGTTGAAGGATATAAGGACACAGATCCTTCCTCCAACATCATCCTGAATCAGGAACCTGCTTCTGCAACATCAGCGCGTCCTCATCACCACAAACGTCAGATAATTCTCTGCTCGGTTGAAGGGTCCTACTGCTAAGATGATATTCCCTCTTCTTCTTATCACTCTCAGCACTGTGGCTGCACATCCCACAGGACCGAGGTTCAACATACATGGAGGTGTTGGTTTCATGATGGTGAGAGCACATATGACAATGGCAGATGCTGAGGTAACAAACCTACTTTCACCTTCCCCTCTCGTGTTTTACTGGTTGCCCATGGTTCATCCTGAAAATTTTCAAATCTTTTTTTGTCCTCTACATAGCAACATTGCCAGGGTCAAGGAGGCAATTTGGCCTCTTATCGCAATGTGGGAGACATCGAGTTTGCGCACTACATCATGCACCAGCGTGATGTTGTTGAAACCTGGACTGGACTCAACGACAAAGCTCAGGTCAGTGAGGCAGTAAGACATCAAAGTCCCCATACAACAGACACATTGCCTCAGGAGAGTGCCACCTAGTGTCTCCAATCACACGACTAGAGGAGAGGATTTCTCAATGCACGTCTGTCCCCGAGGTTGTTTTTTTCCCTTTCTTTGTGAGGCTCAACTGACTTTGAGAACCAAAGCAACCAAAGGAGCTCTGCTCTCTGCTAAACAAACATCACAATACACAGCACAGCCACAGAAACCAGCTCCTCCACCAACCATCCCACACCAGTCCATCCACCCACTGCTCTGACCGTAAGGATCATCTCATCTCATTTCCACATCTTTTCTCTTACAGGAAGGCACCTTTGTGTATACTGATGGCTCTCCTCTCTACGCTCGTTGGGAAAGAGGAGAACCCAATGACTATTGGGGAGAGGACTGCGTTGTGCTGCAAACAAACGGTATGAAGTATTTGTGGTTTGACCTCAATCATTATTCAGACCAGAGAAGCTCCAAACTGCTGCTTGGTGCTCTGATGTTTGTCCTCTTTCCACAGGGAAATTCAACGACCTTGGCTGTGAGCAAACTAGGAATTTTGTCTGTACCAGGCCTTATCCTGGGTACTGAGTAATTCATCAACATCTGCCATTATCGGGTCAAAGCAGCCCAACAGCAGGCCTCCATGATGTCATCAGCTGGAGCTCTAAGTGGCTCTTTGACTTGCTGTCTCAGGCTCAGTCTGAAGTTTGGTGGAGCTGCTGTAGCCTTGGGGCTCTGGGCTGAGTCTGATTACATTTGATGATGAAATAAACAACTGCATATTCAGAATTTCAGTGAGGTCGTCTTTATTTACAGGACCTTTCGAACAGTTGTTTGCAGTATAGATGCTTACATAAGAATCTTCTGTGAGCTGCTGCTTACCCACTTTGTTCAAGCTCGTGTGCCTGCAAACTTTTACGTGTCATTTCTACAACTTTTACCTCATTCAAGTTTAAGTATTTGGAAAAAGGAGCAAAAGAAGAGAAGTGTGGGGAATCGGATAGACAGTGATGTCCAGGATAAGTTCGACGTGGCGCCGATGGTAGGACAGGGGAGAGACGATTACCTTGTTTTGCAGGAGTCTATGGACTCGGTGAGGCCGATGTCTGCCGTATGACCGCTTGTGTCTTTTGGTGGAGGTCAGTGAGATTCCCTTTTACTCCATTGCCAAGACGACTGACCAGCAACACACAACAGATACACATGTCCAGACATGCCATGTCTCACATCTGTTAAATGAGGGCTCTGTAGTCACCCACTCCAACCCTGCTTAAATAACCGTTTCGAAAAGTTTCGAACGTCATCCGTGTCCTTTTCAAAAATGCTGTCCTTCTCCTCGTCAGTCATAAAAGTCCTTCGTTTCTGCCTTGTTCACTTGTCTACGTACAGTTGCCGCCATACTTGTTTTTGTGTTTAATCCTATCAAATTCCCACAATGCTTAACACAGGTTTCCAAGTCCCGCCCACCAACCAGGCTCAGCCATCAGTGTGTGTGTGTGTGTGTTCTCTTGTCATTCATACGGTAAATGCCACAAACCACTTTGACGTGGGAAGTCTTTCACACCTCTGTTTCATGACGGGACTCAAGTGTTTTTGTTATTTGTTGCTATTGTTGGACAGTCTGATAAGATGAAGAACTACCATGTTTGACAATCATTCAGCTGCACCCATGACACGTCCTTGGGCAACATTCAAAACATTAATTTCTCCTGTTTTAAGTCACTGCTGTGATCCCGGATACATAAGCAGCAGTAGCAGTTTCCAAGTTGGAGGAACAGCCAGCGGCTTCAAGTGTTCAGTGAAAGGCTGTCATGTGGTGACTGAGGTTGTTGTCACTCTTGAGAAAACATGTCTGCTGCCAGTGTCAACATCAGTGTGACGTCCGTACAATGAACACCTCACGATCAAGCACTTGTGTGGATCTCGTCCTGTGATGTGGCAATATGTTAAAATACAGAAAAAAAAAATCCCAGTGAACCTGTGCGTGCTCATTGATCCAAGGACAATAACCCCTGTTCATCCCAATCACTGTGGAATTGAGCGCGCATGTTGGAGTGCCCGACCCCTCCCTTGAATATTCTGTAAATATGCAAATCGTATTTGAAATGACTCTGCTCCTGCGTTAAACCTCATCCCTTCGCCACAATGTTTATTCATTTCATTGGTATATCACAAACAATCTGTACATTGGTTGAATAAAATTGTTTCCGGTTCACAAATATGAATTGATAAAGTGGCGGCACTTTTCAAACAATGTGTGTGCGGTCCGATTACATCGGGAAAACATAAGTTCGCTATGGTGCACAAAAACCAACTTGCGCCATGCTTTTATGTTTGCTTATTTTTTCGCACGTGAGGCCTCCGATGTGCTGCAGCGCCTCTTCTCATTCTGCATGAAGGTCCAACAAAGAGGGTCAGATGACAGATGCCGCTCAGTCTTTCTGACTTATGTCAAGTCGTGACAGACTCAACGTCAATCTGTCGGAAGGCGCTGACATCTATCAACCAACCAGTGACGGATTTCCAGGATTTCAGATCTGATGTGTGATTTGCAATGGATTCACAATTTAAACAGCCTAACTGCACAATAAGAACATGTTTTTTTTAACATATTACACATAACTATACATTACAATATTCTAATAAGTCTACCTTTTCTATACTCATTTACTTCTAGACGCTGTCATTTGTAGAAATAAATTCAGAGGTTCTGACATTCTGGCTGAAACATTTACCTTCTCACAAGACTATGTAGTATAAAATTGAAGTGCTGTGGTAAGATTCTTTCGTTACTTATTCAAGGCAAAAAGTGCCACACAAAGAACAAAACCGAACAGACGGAAGTTGGAAAAACATCAAGGCTCCAACTGGTGTGTGTGCCTGCGTGCGTGCGTGTGTGTGTGTGTGCAAGGGCATGCACAGCAATTGCTGCAGTGCCAAAAATATTTTATGTTGTGCAGTGTTTCAGTCCCCTGTGGGTTTCACCAAAAAGGAGATGTCTGCACCTTTCCAAAAAGTTGTATTTTGTTCAGTTTGTTTGTGTTTATCTTAGATGACATTGCTTTTTATTGTAAAGGTGAGCAGACAAACTGTTCGGTGGCGTTGTGAGCTTTGCTACCTTTGTAGTCTCTCTTGTACTCTTTGTAGTCAGCGGCCTGTGCGTGTGGGTGGACACATCCAGGAGCCTCGCTCGGGGCGTTTTTGCTTCTGCCTGACCTGCATGACATATCACCAGCACAGGCCTGATGCCAGTCAGGTCATGGTGTACATCACGGGAGGGATGAAGTGATCAAGGTAAAAGACAAAAGATGATGAACGAAGTTGTGCCACACTCAAACAGTGTCCTATTATCTAGGGGACGGCTGACTGAGGCTATGACGGCTGAGGCTCTCCTCAAACATCATGGCTGCCCTCAGCCTTTGTGTTCTATCAATTCATTTTGCTGCAAAGCCACCAGGACAAGCACCGGCATTGAACGTCCCCGGACTAGGTCAACCATCTCGAAGCTTATCGTAATGTTTTGGTGCCCAGATCAGGCGTGTGACCCGGATGTCCCTCCTGTCTCCAATACTCGGGTCCCAGCAGTATTCAGGTGAGAGTAACTTGCTCGGTTTATTGTGCCAGAAATACTTGTTCAGGTGGCTTTCGTCGTGCCAAAGAGCCTCCACATTGTTCAATTTATCCTCCATGATGTTGAGGAAACAGGCCTCAGTCAAAGCCCTCACGCTACGCCACGAGCCTCCAAAGATGGCAGCATGGTAGTAGTAATCTCCAGTGTCCATGCAGGCCTTGGACTTGGGGTTTCGGTCGTACGTGAACATGTCCTTCGGCAGTTTGTAGAAGTGAGCGTGCAGCAGAGCCACCGACTCTCCCAGAACCTCGGAGCCAAACCTGCCCCTAAACTCCTGGTCCACGTCGAAACAGAAGACATACGGGCAGCATAGACGAATGTCGGACTCGATCAACTCAGACAACGTTTTCATACGCATCATGGAGATATCCTGCCACCTGGAATGCTTCGCTACTTGGATAACCTTCATTTGTCGCCTCTGACCAAGATTGACGTGTGGGACCTTCTCCGGTAGATCTGTGAGTATGAAATATATCACTGGTAAACCAGGCAAAAAGTGAGTTTCTGCAGAGGTGAGGAAGGTGGACAGGTAAGCATCCAGGTACCTGTGGCAGAGGAAGGGAGAGGAATGGAGATGTTGGACTGGTCTTCAAAGCGTAACGGAGCTGTGCTGATGCTACACCAACCTGCCCACAGCAAACACAGTGAGGGCCACCGTGACGTTGTCGTTTATATGCCTCTCGTCATATACAGCCGGGTCAAACATCCCCTCCCACATGATCGGAGCTGCCCATGAGGTCCTGGTCTCCACCTGAGGTCTGGCCCTGACACGTCAGTGAGAAGCAAATCTGCATCAGAGCCAGAACCGCCATGATACTTGGTTGTTGCTGCTTCGCTGCGCTCTGGCTAAAATTTATTTCTCTCTCTGTGAAACTCATGTGGTCCAGAGATCATTTATGTTTTGAGCGATGCAGGACATGCAAGTGATGCCCATTGCAGAGGCAAACTGTGCAGAGAGACATTAAGGCCAACGGAATTTGATAAATTCGCAGAGCGATCGGATTCGACAAAAACAGTTGATGCTGTTGTTTGCTGCACACAGGTACACAAAAATGGTGAGACAAATGAGAAGATATGACCATTTTTTAAAAGATCTACATTTCCATCATCTATCAGACAGTCTGGATTTGGATTGAAAATGGAAATGACGGACAAGAGGTTGAATCCACAACTTTCAGTGGTGTCTGTGTCATCCAAACTCCACCATGTGTGCTTGTAATCTCATAAGGAAATTGTCACTTCATTGTCGTGATGCATGCAAATTGTAACGGTGCACCTCCAGACACACACACACAGACACACATACACACAACACAATACAACACTAATATTTCTATTGCTATGCTGGATTCACCTGTAAATCTGCCGCCCACCAATTCTGATGCTGACAGACAACTCTGACACAGTAGGTCCAACATAGTGTAGGTGTGATCATACACACACATGCACATACGCAAACACTCCGATGTATGTTTGAAATTATTCACTTCCGGAGAACTACACACTGAATGTGTGTAACCGTCTCACCCAAAGTCCAGACTGTTGTCGATATTTAGGGGTTCCTGCACCACCACATCTCCACTGGTTATGGGGATGAAGACCAGGTTGATCATCTCCGTCGTGTACCTGATGGCGAAGCATTTTCCAGAAATACAGCATATTTGCTTCCTGTTGATCCCCCTTTCTACTTGTTTGTTCTGCTTCTACTCTTCTACTAGACTGTTTGCCACATTATTTGCATTTGCTCGTGTTTGCTTTAGTACTTGCATGAAATAAAGGGAAGTGGTGCAGACGAGGAGGATGAACAGGAGGCTGAACATCAGTTTCATAAAACTCCTGTGGGGGGTTGGTGTGCTGCAACATGACAAGTGATAAAGTCTGTTACTTTAATCTAGTAAGCACACACACGCCGTCTGCACAACACACACACATCTGGCTCACTGCTACAGTGCGTTAGCACACACGAGCATGGACGTACACACACATGGTTGAAGAGGAACTTTGCCCGCCATATTTTACAGTGTGATTACAGTCTCATTTTACCCATATCATCCCAGCATATCTGTATTTGTAATACAACTCAACGGATTCCTCATCTCCTCTGTCCTGATAATGTCAAAATCCCTGCAGGCGCATCGGCTATACCAGGAGCACGGGGGAGGTGTGAGCAACTTGACTGCCCTGAAACCCGAGAGTGTGTCGTGTCACCTATAGACCTTTATGTGTGTGTGAAAGCTGGCTGTGCTCAGGTGGGGCTGCCTGACGGAGGGGACGGGTTACTTACTTCATGCTGGGGCTGAAAGGAGGGTGGGCTCCGATTTACCCGGCTCAGACCGCGAGATGCACCCCAAGCGGTGACATGGAAGCTGGGGGGGGAGAAGAGAGTGGGGGGCACATGATGGCAATGTCGTTTCACACAGCAAAGTCCAAGCACGCACACCTGACCTACATCCTACCGTCTTACACACACACGCAAACACACACACACACACACACCATTGTGTCGGTTGAAGCCTTTTGTTATATGTTCACTTTTGTTATATGCTTTACTTTTTACCCTCCAGACACACACATGCATGAGTGTGTGCAACATGCTACATGCCCTATGATGACAATGCAATCGCAATCACACACACACACACACACACACACACACACACACACACACACTGATCTTTGCTTAGATGGAGGCCTTCTGTTAGTTTCCTTTATCACCTCTATCACATTTTTTGTACCTAGAATAACAATAAACACACACACACGCGTGCGTGCCCACGCACACACACATGCACACACGCACACACACGCACGCACTCGGAGTGGAAATCACAGCCATCCTTTCCTGCCTCTTTTCTGATTATGTGTGTGTATAAACACACCAAACACACATTGTTGAAGAATAATATTCCATCTGCATGGAACAAAGCTGGATTAGTTTTCCTTGGAATAAGTTGTGAAATCAACCGTCACTGAATTCCTCATCTGAGTTGATCAATAGGGGAAAATGAAACGTCAATCAAGCGCAAAGGTCAGAGAGGTTATTTGAAATAAGGAGAAATTTACAACCTGAAAATCTTGACCTGAAATTTAAGCTGGTGGCTCAAAACAGGTCAGAAATTGTCTGCACACTGAAAGTTGAAAGAGGAGCCGCATGGAGGGTTTGTGGTTCTCAGAAAAAAAACAGCCAAGCGGCACCCAAACCTGAAAGTAGCCGTTGAGGAAATGAGAGTCAGACCAAGAGGAACCCACCTGCTTGAGGAACAGATGCTGGTCCTGCTCCAGGGTCGCTCTCTCTGAGGACCCTCATTCACTCAGATCGGGCAGGAGCAACTCACATCTCCATGCGGCAAGCTGCCAGTGTGTAAGTAGGGAGGGGAGGGGCTTAACAGGAGGGCGTAGCCTCCGAAGGCCATGCACCTGGAGACAACAGCAACAATTCACACAGACATTTGGCTGTGCGGTGAAAAGAGAAGCAGAGAGTCCAGAAAGAAGATGTTCAAACATTTGAGTTTTTATTTCTGTTTCATAACTGACCTCTAAACAGGACTTAAATCGCTACCATTGCCAACGTTTGTGTCCCTCATGCTGTATTTAGATTACAGTGAGGAAGTTGATTTGTTTTCATTGTGACACACGAGTGAATCAGTAAATGAGAGAGGCTGATAAGATTGTTGCACTTGATATTTATTTTTTTACAGCACATACAAAGATGACATGCACC
The DNA here is from genome assembly GCA_900312935.1 of Carapus acus. Classification (NCBI taxonomy): domain Eukaryota; kingdom Metazoa; phylum Chordata; class Actinopteri; order Ophidiiformes; family Carapidae; genus Carapus; species Carapus acus. The sequence continues at coordinate 11,251 of OMPJ01045525.1, forward strand.
GGCAAAGTCCACTCACATCAGCAGTCGCCATGACATAGGGGGAGGGGGTGACAGGATTACAGAGTGTGCAGGCCAGAACAGGTCAGAGTTCTTCGTCCTGCTCAAAGGCACTTTGGCAGTGGTCAGGAAGGGAACTAGGACCCCTCCAGCCACTGGTTTACCCTCATATTGGATTCTGACACTCCGCTACCAGAAAAAGTCTCTACAGACTGAATCACTTCAGTTTCTGAGTGAGTGAGTGGGAGTGAATCCTATAGAAGCACGTCTCCTCTGTACACGTTTGTGTGTGTGTGTGTGTGTGTGTTGCAAGAACGACGTGAAAGGAATTCCTAAAACTCATCGGCGGCTTCAGCTCCCCGCGATGAATACCAATACCAACAATACCAGCATGTTCATTATTTGATTGGAGAAATGTATCTGAATGACAGACTGACAGAGCAGTGTGTCTCGACATGGACGAAATAAATATGACAGTCCACACACACACACACACACGCGCGCACACACACACACGCACGTATGCACGCACAGACAGTCATACGATGACTGGGTTTGAATTTGATCATGACAGCTCACACAAACATAACCACCTCAGCTACCTGAGACCCTCCATTCTTTCCACTCCTCCATCCATTCTTTCCCCCCGGCCGAGTTAATTTCACAGCAAAGCCACAAAGTCGATGGGTGTGCTGCTCCTCGCCCCCAGCCCCCCACCCCCCGCCCCCCCCCTCCTCCTCCTCCT
>OMPJ01045526.1:5395-25573 GCA_900312935.1 Carapus acus
ATGTTTTGGGAAGCGGTACCTGCCGGAGAGGAACACTGTGCTCTCCGCGAACACATCTGCGCGCTCTCTGAAAACGCGCTCCCTCCGAAGCGCACGGTGCTCTAAATCCTCAAGCAGCGCCAGCCAGGCCATGGTGCGTTTAAAGTGTTTATAGCGGGTTCTGTCACAGCTGCTTTTTATAGCTTGTCACACCAATTATTCAACGCATCTGCATCTAATTGAAAAATTTCTTTCCTTCCTCCCCTGCTTCACTCATTCATTCATTCGTTAGAGGGAACGGGAACCGGTGAGGAGTTTGAGATCGCTCGACACGATCGCTGTATTTGTAGTTTCACCGTTCTACCACTGGATGTTGTGCTTACGCATGGTCAGAGGCATGCGTAGGTTTATACACGTTTCTACGCACACGTTCGAATTGGTAAATGTCATACTTTGTCTTAGAATGTGCGTATGCGCTACTTGCGCACTTTTACGTGCGCACGCACGGTTGATAAATGAGGCCCCAGGAGAGCAGTCAGCTGCGGACTACAAGTATGCATTGGTTTGAAAGATCATAAGGAGTGGATACTTGTTAGACCCCATGTAGGTCAGAAGCCAAAATACGAATAAAGGACCTTTTTGATTGCCGTTCTAACACAGTTCCTTTGCCTTGTCAAGGGCTTTGATCCAGTATTTTTGGATAGGTTGGAATCCAATATTAGAAAGAGCAGGATAACAGGACGCATATCAGAATGATCAGAGTATGATGTGGATGAAGAAACTTAAGCAAAGCTTCCAAAGGTCTCAGTATTGTAGAGGGGTCATTTGTGTGAGGAAGATGATACAAAAATGCCTAGGGCAGAGGGGTGAGGCTAAAAAAAGACCTTAGTTGGGAGAGCATTAGACTGAGAATTTAAAGGTCCCTAGTTCGATCCCAGGTTTCAACAGCACTGTGAAATGTGGCTGTGTGGCACATTTTTCTTTGACAACTTCACCTTGGCCCTGGTGGAGATGGATTTGTGCTTTTTTGAAAGGTTTCGTGTCCAATTGATTCATCGTTGTGTCATTGATGTTTTCTGCCCTCTGGTGATACGGACAGCCTAAACAGCTCAATTAGGAGAGCATTAGACTGAAGATATAAAGGTCCCTGGGTTGATCCTGGGTTTCGGTTTTATGTGGCCCAAATTTGGAGTCTGCCGCTACTCTTGAATTTAGGATAACTTAAATGATCCACTCAAGACCAAGTAGAGCAGTCAGCTGGTCATCTCAATTTTCTTTCTTATTTCCTATAAGCCTCTGGACACAGCGTGTCATGGATGTTATCAATGGAAATCTACTGAAGACTCAGGAGAGCAGTCAGCTGCTCACCACAAAGAGCAGTAGGTACTAGTTGAAACTCATGTAGGTCGAGGGCCAAAATATCAACATAGGACCTTTCTGAGTACTGTTCTCACATAGTGTCTGGACCAATTAGAGAGTACGGTTTTTCTATGCAGTATATCAAGTGTTCATACATACTGCAGATGACAAGAAGGTCACTCACTTGTGTGGTGTAGCTCTTGCGCCACTCCCAAGTCCAGTTAAATAGTGCTGTTGGCGAACAGAGTCATGGGTATAGCTATACAACTGCTCGCTGAGGACAGAGGAGGAAAGGCGTGTTTGGAGGTAAACAAAGGAAAAGGAATGGCAAAAGTATGAGGTCCAGGTAGGGGTGCTCCATTATGGGACAGTGACTGGGAAACGGAGAGAGTTGGTGCGATGGTATTGTGTGTCCACGGGACCAGATAGAAAGTTAGGCCACAAGCATTGGAAGGGAGTGCAAACTGTTCTACTATGGTGTAGATGGAAAGAGGGATACAGTAAGAGTCATCTTTCAGAGTCATGTTCAGAGGAGAGACAGTGACTAAAGGGGCCAGAGGATATTGGAGACAAGCCACCACGAAGGAGGAAAAGAGGAAGACCACAGAGAAGGTTCATGGATGTAGTGAAGATAGACATGAGGACAGTTGGTGTTTGGAGTAACAGAGAGACATGGAGACATGATCTTTACTTTTGGTAACTCAAAATCTTATCTTCTTGAGTGGTTTCCACCTCCGCTCCAAGATCTGAATTTACACATTGAGGTTGTGACCTATGTGGGACAGAACAAATCTGCTCAGCACTTAATTACACTCTGTCGCTCCACATTTTCTGCTGGGCACCACCACACCGATGATTCACCGCACACATATTGTCACCCTCACCCACTCAGATTACAAAGCAAAGGCCTGATTGGTCTCTTAAAGTCATCAAGTATTCATGAGCAAAGGTTCACAAAAAACAGCAACTTCCTGTTCGAGGGGTCAATTTCCTGGCCGCGTCTTTGTCCGTTTATCGACATCACACACTGTCTCGTACAAATACACACATACAGGCACAGACACACACTGACACACACACATACACGCACACACACACACACTCACACACACACAAGCAGCTCTCAGCTTGAGTTTTATTGGCCACTCATGCTTGTAATGACGCAGTGGCCAAATGAAAAGGATGAGAAGAAAACATGATGATCCCATTATGTTTAATCGGATAAGCGCTCTGACTCCAAGATAACACAGAGAAACACAGCAAACAGATCTCAGGTCCTGATAGCCATTCGTTGCCTTTTCCAAACCATAGAATAAGAAACAAAAGGCCTGCAGCAGCATGACGATTGCCCAGTGTGTGTGTCATCACATTGTGTGTGTGTGTGTGTGTGTGTGTGTGTGTGTGTGTGTGTGTTTGTTTGTACTTGTATTTGACGTTTCAGCCTGCAGGATGAGGTCAGGTGACAATTAACTAGCACAAATGTCTAAGTAAAATAGACTTAAGTACCAAGGAGCAAACATCAATGGCTGTCTGCGTTGAAAGCGACTTCACAAGGGACTATTTCCGTTTTCCGATTCGGGCCATCAGTTCGGCATTAGCGGCCGCTTTGGTTCTGATGTCCTGGTTCTTGGCGAGGTCTATCAGCACGCTGAGGATGCTGGTTGGCACATCAAGCGACAGGGCAAAGCGAGACCCTTGGGGTGCTCGCTTTGGTGGTGAGGCTCGGGCTCGCCGCGGCACCAAGCGACGCTCAGGGGGGAACAACGAGTTCAACAAATGGTCGCTCCACCGTTCGTCAGCCGGGAGGGAGAGAGACAGGTCATCGCCGCCACTGCCGGTGCTGCTATGACCATGAACACACCACAACAGAAGGGCCAAGCATACACACACGCCACACACAACACGCATTGTCAAGTCTTTATCTGTGGACTGAGGGGGGGAAGAGACAGAAGGAGGAAAAGAGAAAGAGAGAGAGAGAAACAGGAGAGGAAGAGAGAAGATCAGTGGGATCGTTGGAAGTATGAACTTACATTAAAAATTCAGGCCTGATTCAAGAGATGCTGGATCTGAACTCAAGACAGATAATAAGATGATAATTAAGATGATGATGATGATGTTGATAAGGGGGTTTCAAAAACATTCAGTATGAAAATACATATTTTTTGTTTTCCTTGTGTATGTGCTAGCTTTTGTTTTACCCACACTCTACTGTATATTAATCAGTAGTTAATAAAGTAATTAATAAAGGAAATGAGCATCTCTGAAATGAGCTTCTCTGAGTGTGACCCATGCTCATTTCCAGAAGAGCAGCAGGATGCTTAGTGAGGCACCTTAGGAGCAGTGCCTTGCTCAAGGACACTTGGCATCTGTGTCCCAGCAAAAGATCATCATGTGTTCCAGCTGTGCAAAGGAACCTTTTTTTTTAGGAATGACAGTTACGATATCAATCTCCTCACTCACCGATCGTGGTGCTGTGGGAAGCTGAAGGCACTTCTCCTCTCCTCCCTACGGTTCTGGAGCGGGTTCTGTCTGGTCTCTTCCCTCTCTGGTGTCTCTTGGTGTCCTGGCTGCTTCTCCCTCTCGTGTCCAGAATGTCTCACAGCCCAACAATCATCTGCTCCTTGTTCTTCATCGCCGCTCCTCTACTTGAACACCACTCTTTATCGTTTACATCTCCTTCACCCTCCATTCCGCCCCCACGCCCAGCTGGCCCCTCCCATTCTGTCTCATTTCCTCCACACTCTTGCTTATCTTTTGCTTTCTATAAATAACATCACAATACTTTGATTGTAGCTGATCAGTCAGAGCAGCGAGCTGCATCCTGATGCCACAGCGCCAACTTCAAGACAAACGTGACAAAAGTCACGTTTGGCTACCATCACATCTGTTGATAATCTTACACAACATTTTTAATCTAATGAGGCTGCTTCGGTTGTGAAGTTCTGTGGAAAAAAATGGTTCTCTGCAGAAGAGCAAGGAGAAGGATGAATATCTCATTTCTCAGGTCACCTCTGGTCCACCACATCAAAGGACTGTGATCATCTAGCTAATGATTCAACTGCGCTGAGCGCAGCTCGAACCCCCCGCCGGAGGACAGGGGGTGTTGTCAGCTCAGTTTCCCTCCTATGAACATGTGGGGAGGTCACATGGGTGTCATCCCGACTCCATCCACTCAGTCACAATAAGCTTCTGGATCAGCACACACACACAAATGCTCCAAGTATGACTACACAGGACGCAGAGGTGATGTCATCAGTGATGGTAAAAACAAAACCTCCTCGTGCGTGTAAGTGTGTCACATGGTGACGTACGTTACAAAAATAAACGTTACTTCCATTCCCTTAAGCCACTCTCTCAATCAAATTGAACAGATGAGTGGTACATATATTTCTTTATTCAACAACTAAAGAGCATTTCTGTTCTGATGCAGTACTGCTTACTCTAAAATACTTACACTGTCTTTCTGGTGTGTACAGTATTTATTTTGTCGGAATGAGACAACGTACTACAGAGGAGAGTGGACAAAATATTACAGAAATCATAAATACATTCCCACTCCATCAAGCTGTACTTAGTTCTGGTGGTTTGCAGACCATGGGACCTCTTGTGTCGTTGGGTAGATCAGAGGGGGTGACGATGGCCAGAAGCAGTGACAGAGCTCAGAACCTGAGCCAGTACATGGCGCTGCGCATTCTGTTGTAGTCGGGGAGCTGCTCAACTGGGCCTGAGAAGCACATGAGGCAGGAGTGTTCAGAAACGTTCCAGCGATGTGGATAAATATAAACACCTGGCAAAATATATCACATTCTGACTAAACATCTGACTCACCCACAGCCGACACGGCCGGGCATTTATCGTAGATGTATTTCGAGCAGACGTCACGCAACACCCTTGGGGTCACAGCCTGAAGGGGAGCCATGCAGGCAGCAAATCAGCAAAAATGTTGGAAGCATTTACAGATTTCTTTCAAATCTGTGTCTCTGCATGCTGTGAGGCTGAGGAAGAGAAATCGCAACCTAATGGAGACTCACGTTGATGCGGGCGTCCCACTCGGCCAGAGGAATACGCCTGCCGTAGTTCAAGATGTGCCTGCCGATTTCATCACAAATAGGCGTCGTTCCTGAAAGTACAGAAAGATAGAATGATAGAGAATGACATCAGCTATGAGAGTGAGGGCGAGTCTGTGTGTGTGTGAGTACATGTGAGCGGTAGTGGTACCATTGAGCTGTCCCACTAGGCTGGCCTTGAGAGCATTCCTCCCCCTGGCCACATCGCTCTCTGTCACTGTGGTGCATAGGTTCATCCTGCAGGGGGCAGCAGCAAAGGATACAGACTCAATGCGCAGTCCAAATACAGTCGACCCTCGTTTCTCTGGACAAATACAGACTGGACCTAGTCCGCACAATGAAAAAGTCCGGACATTGACAATTGACTACCGGACATTGAAAATTGAGTACTGTACAGTAAACAGCCTAAATTGTCTGGCACACATACTCCTAGGCTAAAATATGGTACAATACGCATATACAGTATACATGAGAGTAAAATTTGGTTAAACCTGCAATAGGGCACAACATAATATTAATAGCAGTAATAATATATCAGCTTGACAACTTTCGGTCAAAGTTGTCATTCTTCGGACTAGAGCAGCTGGAGCGGACATTTAGTCCGGAAGGCGGATGTTGTCCGGACAATTGAAAGTCCGGACATGTGAAGTCCGCACAATCGAGGGTCGACTGTACCAATCAACAGCCCTCAAAGCTCCATGAGTACTTACCAAGCGTTCTGGACCCAGTGCATCATGTCCTCAATGTGTAGCTTAGAGGAGACAAAGTATATGCCTAGCAGGCCTGTGTCGCTGTAGGACGAGTGGAAGGCCTGGAAGCTGTGGCACAGCTTTCCCTCCACGGCCAGTCGGGCCAGACGGCTGCTCAGGTGCTACAGGGAGCAGGAAAGAGTCGAGGTTGCAAGAGACGCTCACACAGGTTCACCCACATCACTACAACCAGTGTGTTACAGGTTTGAGGTCTTTGTAGCTCCTGATGGGTGCAGAGTCAGACAAGCAGCTCCTGACTCTAGTCCCCTTAGACGACCATGATCTGCCCTCCTGTGATGGCCACTTATGGCAGGGGGTGGCCTCAAGCGGGCAAAGCTTCAAGGGGTTTGCTCGCTCGCCAGCCATCCATCCATCCATCAATCCACCCATCCCCGTACCTTTCCGCCGCCGTAGGTGATGTCGTAGCTGCCGATGACAGAGTTGGCCACCATGAGAGGCACGATGTCCGCACTGCTGGCAGCGGCACCCTCCACAGCAATGGCGATGTGCGCCAGAGGCAAACCATCGTCACGCATGCGAATCTGACATGGCGGGGAGCACAGGGGGCAAAGAGAGCAGTGACGCACACCAGGGATACACATGAACCTTTTTTATGAATCTAACCAAACCACTGGGCCACTTACTTCGCTGCCTGTGAATCGGCAAGGCGACAGCACAGGGACAGCATCGCCCTCATACTCGAAGGACATGTTGCTGAAGTGCTTCTGGGCCAAACCGACTAACTCATCATGGTTCACACCTGAGCAGGAGGAAGATCAGGTGAGTGGGGGGAACGGCGAAAACAGTAGTGTGATCCACGAGTGGCATGAGGAGTGGCGGGCACTGACCACCAGCTGCTGCCAGAACCATGCGGGTCGCCTTGAAGTGGGTGTTGACGTAGTCTACAAGGTCCTGTCGGGTCAGAGCCCTGTGGAGAGGTTGCATCCACTTTAACAATCGACACACACAGCAGTCATGTAGACCTGGAATGTTGCTGGTTTGATTCTGGACTCCTGAGAGCTGTGGTGGGCAAACTACAGCAGATGGGCCACACATGAAAACCCTGAACATTTAGAAAATGTTCCTGCGGGCAGCCATCATTTTATTTCTCTTCTGCAAAACTATGCATATCCACTAGATGAAGGCCACATAATCATGTTGACCTCTAAAATTCTTCTTCAGGGGAATGGCTGCAGTGTTTGGCTGAAGGACATGAGGTCAACACTGTAGGGGGAACCTTGAACCACCTAGCAACTTTCTGATATCCAGATGACTGATGTTAAGTAACATTTGATATTGCTGGTGTCTTTCCCACTAACCTGGCATTGCTGGAGGGTCCAAGTACACTATGGCCCAGCGGGGTGCCTTGGAAGGCAGTGGTGTACAGCAAGTCCAGGCAGACTTCCTGCAGGTTGCTCTCCATCTCATCTAGCTCACGCAGCACCACACTCCTTTGAGCCTCAATGTCGGCCTCATTGAGCAAGGAGTTCTGGACCACCTCGGACAGCAGCTCCACAGCTGAGTCACACACACAGAGACACTCCTTAGGACCCAATACAATCGGCCACCTTACACGTGTGATGAGCTGGTGCCAGGGGGCCTCACCTTTGGGTAGGTCTTTGGCCAGGGTCTTCATGTAGTAGGCTGTGTGCTCCCGGGAGGTGTAGGCACTAAGGTGAGCCCCCATGGACTCTACCTCACGCTCCAGAGCTGTCTGAGGGTAGTTCTTGGTCCCCTGCAGAGGGGTGGGGGCAAGGAACTGTTTAAACAGATGAAGCTCAGCCAAAGCTGCACCAGCAGACCTGGAGGAGAAGGGTGTCACCTTGAAGGCCAGGTGCTCCATGAAGAACCCAGCTCCATTGTTCTTCTCGCTCTCATAGCGACTGCCAGTGCTGATCCACAGTCCCACCTGAGGAAAACAAGAAGCACATTGCATTGGGAAAAATCAGACTGATGAAATGTCTACACTGGATATTATCAGGTCTCTGGTCGCCTCTCACCGTGCATGTGCCATGTCCGGTCTCTTCAGAGGCAACTCTGAAACCATTTTCAAGCGTGGTCAGGCGAGTTTCTGGAGTTCCTAGGAGGCTCTGGGCATAGCTGACAGAGGCCTGACCACGTCTCAGGGCCAGCAGCACAGACTGCAACCAAGCCAGAAACAAATAATGTTGTCTTGTTGCCAGCGTATGTGAATTAACGGAGGAACATTAAGATTTCTCTCACACACTGACAGACTGTCAACTGCCAAAAACTAAACATTTTACATACAAACCAAAAATCATTTCATGTGCATAGTTCATCAATTAGGATATACTTGGCATAGGTTTTGGAAAAGCATACATTTGTAAATGCAATCAATGTCAATTTTGTGGAAATACACTGTAAATGATGGAACACATAAAAGAGATGTGATTGAGATACAGTCAATGAATGAAGAATTTAATCATTCAATTCACAGTCTGATGCTGAGGGAGGAGTTCATAGGACTGACCTCATGCTTACTCTTATTCTTTCAATTTAGAACTATGCTCTCAACTTAATTCTCTTTATACTGTTGTCACTGTTATCATCTTCTCCTTGTTATGGTTAAATAAACACAGGCTAACAGTACCATTGTCTTTAGCTTGTCACCCCTGGGCTTGGGAAAAAAATGAATAAATTACAATTAATACTCCAATACAGACAAACAGGGACACGTACAACAAAATGTATATATTGGCAATAATTTGTAGAAGGAATTTCTTCACCATTAACACAGGTCATAACAGCCGCTAAAAACACACCGTTCGAGTAGCTGTAGATGTAGAGAGCTGATAATAACAATATCACAATATGTGAAAACACCATACAAAGTAAGCACTGATTATCAACAGACGTATGCGTCAATAGCATGTCGCCGTTAGCCGCATAGCTGGTTGTTTATACTGAGGGCAACTGAGGACGTCCCATTAACGACGCCTCTTCTGACTTTTACTAGGGTGGCTTTATTATAATTATCAATCAGTGACTGGTCCACACTGTTTTTACATCACTATGGACTCTACGGTGAAACACTTATCGCCTTATTGGGCAATTGACCTTGCAGGGGAGAGGAGCTAGCTCATGCTAACAAATTCCAGAAGCTAACCGAATAGCTCTTGCTAGACGGGTAGCCACGGCGTAGCATTAACAGGGCAGGAACAGGGCTAGCTACTTCCCCGAGCCAATTAGCAGAGCCACCCAGTCTAAGTCATCGGTGGTATTTAAAAGATCTAAAACTTTTTATGTATAATTTCCGTCAGCATGGCATTATCACTTTTCCCTCCTGCACATTTATATTAGTAAAGCAAGCCGAAGACTCACGCTGCGGCCTTTGACAAGGGCTCTACCAACGGTGCTCCCGGCTCGCCAAACGGACGCCGCCATTTCTGCTCACTGAGGACTCACCCTGCTCACCCAGGCTTGCGTCACAGGCTTCTTCCTCGCTGGTTTTAGTGGCAGGTAAACGCCACACTGTGGCGAACGTTCAGAGAGGTCGTAGACTCGTGAAAGTAGAGTGTTATCATTATTCAAGCATGCTACATTAAATATACCAACGTTGACGTGTCCTTAAACAAGATTCTGAATTCCCTGGGTGCCTGTTGCAAATCACAGATTGTTGTTTCACTTTAACATTTCCATGACACAACAGTGCATTGTTCATTGTTGCAAATCACAACACATTATAAAATCTGTAAAATTGAAAATGCGACAAGAAACAACACTCGCAAATCTTAATTATCAAACATTTTTGTGAATAAATGATTACTTGATGTTATGAGTAATGCTTAAAAAAACTTGCCAGCCTCTGTTTGTTTTGGTCCTAACATGATTTTAGGAATTTTCTCCACCTGAGCCTCCACTGCAAGTGAGTCCACAGTGGAGAGATGCACTACAGAAGCTTTTCCCACAGATATGGGCTCTGATGTCAACATAACATTAAGGTCACATGATGTTTTGCTAACAGACATTCATCTCCACACACACACACGCACATGCACACACACACACGGACACGCACACACGCACATCCACACACGCACATGCACACACGCACACACACACACAATGCATTCGTCCACTGGGAAACGTTCCCACCTTTGTCACAGCCACGCTTATCATGGTCACTCTCCACCTCCTCGTCTAAGGGACTTGACCTGTGGCTCTTGTTGTTGTAATGCTGAGGGTTGTGTTGATGCCGTCTGTAGCTTTGCTGCTCCGTCCAGCTGCAGTGCCGCCACATAGAGGAGTTAGAGTTTAGGTATACCAGATGTGAGGTCTTCCCCTAGCTTTTGAGATTTCCTCCTTCGTTGACCAACCTGGACAGTTTTGGAGGAGTTGTGTTTGATTTTACCCTGAGCAAACCTTGGGTGACAAACCTTAAAAAAGGAAATTTCCTTTTATGAATGCAGTAAAGATAGACTACTGGAAACAACATGCTGGGAGGACGTGACCAGAGATTTCCTATAATGGCCAAGATGGCCCAATTCAGCAGAACGTTACGCAGATTAGTCCTTCATAGTGTGGAAATCAAGCAAAGAGGAAGCTGCTGAAGTTTCACTCCTCTGCCTAGGAGCTTTGACATCTCCGTACATGTGCATGTGATGGTGGTGGTAGTGGTGGTGGTAGTGGTGGTGGGGGGTTGGGGTTAGGGTTAGGGTCATCATTATTCAGTGCTGCTGGTCTGTAATCCTGGCGAGGGGTCAAAGGTTGAGCACATCACTCCATTTATTTGTCCCATTGCTGACTGTGGTGTGAGATTGCTGAGGTTCCTGGCAGTGGCCTTGTTCCAGTGATCTCCAAGAGGACCCGAGCACCAAAGGTCTACAAGCCCAAACATGTGTCTTCTCAGGCCTCAGAGATAAGATGAAATAGGCTAAAATAAGATTACAAAATAAATTATTAATTATTCAAAAATTAAATGGCACTGTCACAAGCAGCATTTATACTCAAAGCAAAATACAATCTTTGGCTGATAATGATCTGGCATCAACATAGTTCTGTAATGAGGTAAAAATCAAAAATCAAAATTCATGGCTATTTCATGTCTATCTCAGTTCTCAGTTTATCTCAGTTCATAGATGATATAAGAACAATATATCCAGAGTTGGACGTCTTAAATCCCACAAATGCATGGGAAAAGTGTTAGTCTAAACATAAAATTATGTTACCATTGAATTTTGTCACTATAGATACTTATATTGTGTCGTAAATACCGGGAATTGTGGTTTCTGATCTGTAGTGTCGTTAGTTCAATAGTTATATTGACATTGTCTGCTATTAAAAGATAGCTCTACACGAAATGTAACTTAACATAACTTTTATGTAATCTCTCGCATATACTGTAGTTGTGGTTCTTCAAAAAATGTGGACGTCAGAGAAGCAGACGTCGCTTTGCGTGATGAGGTCACAGAGCTACATGAGCGCATTCGCTTCCGCGACTTGCCTGGACAAATCCGCGGTGTTACCCGTGACCATTTGCAGAGTAAACAACGCATAGAAACAACAAAACACAAACCATGTGTGGCCGCACCGCCTGCACGCTGGCCCCGAACGAAGTTAGCCGAGCCGCCCGTTACACGGACCGAGGCGGCCGACGGAGGGAGCCACGCTGGAGGACCGGAGACGAGGAGAAATACAGGCCGTCCTACAACAAGAGCCCGCAGAGCATCAGCCCGGTTTTGCTGTCGCAAAGGCACTTCGACCAGGTAGAGTGTGTGTGTGTGTGTCTGTGTTCGTGTGCACCACTGATAGAAGCCACATCTCAAAATGGTGCAATGCAATATTGTGGAATTTTGCAGCGTTTTACTGAGGGACGTTCCAGTCAAAGATGAGTTGTTGCAACTGGACTTGTTTCCTGTCGTTCCAAGAACCTTCCTCACTTCCAGGGAACAGCAGGAGATCTTAGCTATTAATTTTCAATGGCCAAAAGATGTTCATCAAGATTTCACCTCTTTTCCACCAAAGCTGAGGAGGCCTCCTCAGAGAGGGGCCAATCATCGTCATGAACAACAACCCAGCCTAACAGCTGTGTTTGTGATGTTTTTGTTGCTGTGTGTCCTCAGAGCGCTCCTGTGGATGAGTTTGTGTTGGCCTCCATGCGCTGGGGTCTGGTGCCTGCATGGTTCCGTGAGAACGAACCAAGCAAAATGCAGTACAGCACCACCAACTGTCGCAGCGAGAGTCTGCTGACCAAGAAGACCTACAAGGTATGTGCCCGCATATGTCATCTTCTCCTCATGGGTCTTTAGTTCTTGCAATTCTAAACACGGTGGACTTCGTTTTGTGACCTCCTCCGTAAGGACCCCTTGCTGAAGGGCCAGCGCTGTGTCATCCTAGCTGATGGGTTCTATGAGTGGAGGAGGCAGCAGAAGGAAAAACAGCCCTTCTTCATCTATTTTCCACAAACTGCTCATCAGTCTAGCTCCTCACTCCAGGGCCTTAGCGGAGACACCCCCACAGACTTCGATCAGGTCAGAACTTGATAGTGAACCTCAATGAAAGCACAGGTGAATGTTAGCCTTCATCGTTTCGTACCTATGAGAAGCTCATATGCCAGAAACTGCCCCTATTTGCAATTTCCTGGAGGAACAGAACAAAAATATCCTCTCTCTGTGTCCTATCATCTCATTCCCATTTTGAAATTATTTTTTTGTGTTGGTTAGGAGGGAGACACAGACGCTGAGTGGACCGGATGGAGGTTGCTCACAATGGCTGGACTCTTTGACTGCTGGACACCTCCAGGTGGTGGAGAACCTCTTTACACCTACACGGTCATTACAGTGAATGCCTCTTCCAACCTGGAGAGCATCCACGACAGGTATGCTTCAGCAGGGAGTAGAAGGCTGTGGTTGTTGGTGAGACAATAGTGTTGCTAATGGGAGATATGTTGGGTCTCTGTGTGTTCATCTTATGGAACTTGAATGTTAAAATGTTCAGGAGCACCACCTGTTCCATCTTGCAAAGCACCCTGAGATAACTTCTGTCGTGATTTGGAGCCATTCAAATAAAATTGAATTGAATTGCTGCAGGATGCCAGCGATCCTGGACGGAGAGGAGGAAATGAGAAGATGGCTGGACTTTGGAGAAGTGAAGTCTCTAGATGCAATGAAGCTCCTGCAGTCAAAGAATACTCTGACCTTTCACCCTGTGTCCTCTCTGGTCAATAATTCACGCAACAATTCCCCTGAGTGCCTGCAGCCAGTCGATATTCAGAAGAAAAAGGTAGTGAAAGCCAGGGGGACTCTGCAGAAGCTTGGTCAAATTGTGGTGAACAGAATGATTTCACTTTATTTTCACCTTCTCAGGAGCCCAAACCCACAGCCAGCAGCAAGATGATGATGAGCTGGCTGAAGGGCTCAGATTCCACAAAGCGGAAAGAAACGGAGACACCAAGGCTGGATGAAAAGCATGAAGAAGAGCCACCATCCAAGTCTTTAGGAGCTCTTCAACAGTGGCTTCAAGGGTACAACAAGAAGCCAAGGACCTGTTGAGGAACACCCAATACCATGCAAGAACTACCGATTGTTCAAACTTTGAAGTTCAAGGACGTCGTAAATCATCTTCAAGTAGTTCTTTGGAAACATTTTTTGTCAAAGCCACAGTCATGTTAATAGTGTAAATAAATACCAAAAAGAATCAGTTTACTTTATTCAAGATTTTTAATACCATTATTACTTGGATGCAAAGACACCTGGTGATGCTTCACATGTATCATATCAACAATATGAGAGTCGATTGCCAGCTTCATCCCATCTTAATATCGTACTTCTTCCAAAGTTAGTTTGTATCGTATTTTGCAATTGACAATGCATCCCAAAGTATTTCAACATAATATATGAACAGACATTTAAAGATCTGATGGGTAAAAAGTAAACATCAGCCACTTTGAACTGTGATGACATGTACTGCCGGTGGGTCAAATGACGGGTAGATAGATGCAGCCTTTGCCTCACATGGGTCGATGGAACTCGATGCGGTGAAGAAACGAGGGATTAAGTTAGAGGAAAATGCCGCCGGGGCCACTGGATGTGGTGTGTTTCTGCACCAAACTCTGCCGGCAGTGATTTCATCAATTGTGAGGAGAAACGATTGTTTCAGACGGATGCAGCGTCCAACACCAGTATTGACAAGTGTTTGCTAACAGTGGGGGGTGGCAAAGTGCAAAAACAAACCTATATACAAACCTGTGCAATTCGCAGGAAGTTTGGAATTCTGACACCAAATGCTCCTTCATCGACCCGAAATCCCGCGACAGCCAACCCGCATGTCTCTTGGGTTTATTTTAGGAATGAGGTGAGTTGTAGCTATGGTAACAGGTTTCTCAGGTCAGAAAGGAGCACAAATAATGACACAAATGGCAAGAAAAAAGAAAAAAGGGGAGAACAGCATTTCCACTTATTGTGCAGATGTGGTGAGCTGCAGAAAGAATACAGACCACAGCTGTGTCAACTGATTTCTTTTTTAAAAAATGCTAGTAGTTCTTTTCCTAACTTGGCTCATAAACACGTACAGCGATCATTGTCAGATTTACTACTTTTAGTTTTCGAAATAAAAGCAGTTAGAACCAAAAGACAGGTCCAGAGACCAAAGGACAACAGATGGAATTCAGGTGAAGGGGCTCGCCTCCATGTATACACTTGGATATTTCATGAGGGGCGCTCTTTGGGCGAGGAGCGGTGGGTGTTGAGGAGAAAGTGGAGGAGGTGCGTTCCGCACGCATGTGGTTTTACTATGAGAGGGATGCTGCTCGCATCTACAAAGGCCAGTGATCATCAGGACGACATGGGGGGGCACATACAGGATATATAGACAAGGCAAGACAGGGGAGTAGCGGGAAGGGGGTGAGGGTACTTAGATGACCCCTACCTTCCCTCCACCCCCACCTCCTCCCCTTACACTTTCTCTCTCTCTCTCTCTCTCTCTCTCTAACACACACACACACACACTGACACACACACACAAACAGATCTTCAGAGTCCTCAGCAGCTGCAGGTCTCGGCTGAAGGTTTGGCTCGCTCGTTCCTGTCCAGCTTGATGGGCTCGGGGAACTCATTGTACAGCTCCACTTCGGTCTCCTGTGGATGTAAACAAGGAGCGTGGAAGGATGGGGGGGTTGCGGTTAGGGAAGTCCCCCTTTGCCAAAGTTCAGGCTTTTGTTGTTGTCGGGGTTTGGGGGGCGCTGTTGTCTCACCTGCTTGAGCGCATTGCGTGCGATAGTCTGAAAGGCCTGCTCTACGTTGATGGCCTCCTTGGCGCTGGTTTCAAAGTAGGGGATGCTGTTCTTGCTCTGACACCAGGCTTGTGCTCGCTTGGTGGTTACCTGAGGCACAAACACTCAGATCATCATCCAGGGTGCACGTGTTTACATCTAAAATTCAATTCATCATTTTCCACCATGTCCAGGTTGTAGTGGTATTGTTTCAAGCCAATTCTGAGCTCTGAAGGCAGTGTTGTATTAGCTACCTGTCTGTTTTCCAGGTCGATCTTGTTGCCCAGCACCACAAAGGGGAAGTTTTCTGGATCGCGGGGGCTGGCCTGGATCAGGAACTCATCCCTCCAACTATCCAAGGTTTTGAAAGTGTTGGGCGCTGTCACATCAAACACAAGGACGCAGCAGTCTGCGCCACGGTAGAACGCTACACCTAAAGATTGGAACCTCTCCTGACCTGCCGTGTCCCAAATCTGATTGACAGGGACAGAGAGGAAATGTTGAGGAAGATTAATGATATCTGTGCTATCTGTGCCTACATGTATATTTACTTCATGAAGCAACTATGCATCGTCAGTCTTGCATTACGGGTGACGCATCATGCTATCTCCGGGGATAATGACTTTATCTCCGATACCACTATCAACATGGCCCGGACACTTGTTTTTAGAAAAACATTCTGACTAGAACGTATAAAGGAATAATTGTCATTGCTGTTGTGTACATAAGTTGTGCTGAGAAACATATCTATAAACTCACTGCATGACATTGGAAAAAAACTCCAAAAACAGGAAGAAAAACCATGTAACTGGCTCAGTCTAAAGAGAGTAGTTGTTGATTAACTCCAAATAATGATAAAAGGTAGGTAGGTGAGTGTGAATGTGAGTGTGAATGTGTGTGTGTGTGTGCATTTTCTCCATACCTGCATCGTGACGAGTCTGTCATCCACCATAACTTCTTTTGTCAGGAAATCAGCTCCTATTGTGGCTTTGTACTGGTTACTAAACTTCTTGTTCACATACTGGTTCATCAGCGAGGTCTTCCCAACGCTTCCAATGAGAAAGAATCACATGACAACCCTTAAGAAATACAGGTGGAATGTGCTGGCAAGGTGCATTCACAGGAGCTCCTTTTACACTTAAAATTAAAACAAGCAACTTCTTTTCATCGCAGTGATGTGGTGGCACTCACCCAGAGTCTCCAAGAATGATGACTTTGAGTAAAACTTTCTTCCTTGACGTCATTGTGGCACAACTAAGAGAGGAAGAGTAAAAAAAGAATGAGTCAGCATCCGAGTCTCTGATGGAGGAGGCCTCCCATCACTGCTACGGGATCCACAGGTGAGATTAAGCCGTCTAGTTGGGAAAAAAAAGACTCCCACTTGAAGTGCCAAATGAGACTTCAAAGAGGGATAAAGTTGTTTGTTTAACCATGTAATGCAATATAAATATACCGCAAAAAAAACGTTTTGTGAGTAAAAATTTTGAGTAAATCCTGGTAGAATATTATAGCAACCGCAACAACAAGCAATGGATTAATGGGTGAATAGCCAAATAAGGATAAATATACATTCACAATTTTGAATTTAACATCAAAAGTGTTCATCCCTCTGAATTTACTTTCATTACAGAACACAAAAAGTTTGAATTCTGCAAAAAAAGTTACAACTATACCAGGTTCTACTGCTTTTGTACAAGAAAATGAAAAACAACTCAAATGATTTCTGAGGAGGGGAAGCACGAAAATCCCTAATGTCACAATGCTGTAATACACAGTGTTCTCTAGAACTTCCCATTTTGAAAACAGGCACATTACTAAAGATGTAAACTGAAAAACAGCAGTTAAACACAAAAATGTGAGTTTGCAAAAATAAAATTGCTGATATTTCACTCTGAAGGAAATCTAACACTTACAAGTCGATGGATAACATATCAAATATCCAACCACAGCTGAGACTCTCTGAGTGTGTATGTGTTGTAATGATAAACCACCACAAACTGCTACACTGACCAAAGTCCGCCCTTTGTTTCCAAAACGTTAAAATCTCCTGATAGACCAGACTGAAACCTTTCCCGGTGAAACACCAAAGATAATACCGTTAAGAACAATCATAATTACAATATACGGTGGGATTATTCTGACTGAATACTTCAGAATTCAGCAACGTGTTGAAGCGGGGCGGTTGCTAATCTGCACCCCATGACAGTGCGTCAGTCAGCGGTCACATGGCTGCTCAACACTCCGCTAACAGAACCATGACTTGGCAGGCATGACCAGCATCACTAATAACCTGGGCCGGCAGATTCAGATTATCTCAAAATTAACGATTATGTTTATTTTTTTGTCATTATACCTCAACGTGGTATTGAACTAATTCACCACTTGTTAATATTACGTAAAAACACAATATGCGAATTAAAAGGTCCGTCAATGCCATATTTGCACCTAAAACGGAACGCTAATCCACAGCAAAAATGTATGAATTACTGAGAACATTTCGTGATGTTTCGATGGATTAGTTTGATGAATTCGGTAGACACCGAGATCACAATCCAGACATTTTTTTCCGCAAATCGGTGTCACTTCTCCATTTAAGCTAGCACTTGCACGGCAGAGGGGAACAAATTCAAAAATATGTCAAAATCACACGTCGACAGCTGCATTGTTGACATATACTGCGACCGAAACAGTCGAGCGAGGTTGACAGGGACGCACCTGGGCGACGGTTTTACGGTGATAACCAGAAAAGGTGGACTTTTTCCTCCGCCTGGCCGCTGGATTGCTAGCAAAGGCGCAGACTAGCTACCGCCTGGATCTTAAGTAGAGGAAAAACAGCACGGGCGGGCAGTTCGTATCTCTCCGTGGGTTCGCCGAACACCGTCACTCGCTGTCGGTATGTCGTTGTCGAAGCTGTCGCTGTGGACGGGCGTCGTCGTCCGTTTAAGGGAGACTTCCGAAGGCTTCAACTGGCCGCCGTATCCCTGCTTCGCTACTCTTTGCCCCGTTCCACCAGGCTAAGCTAACAGGCTAACAAAGCTCCACCCACTTCCTCCAAAACAACCCCACCATCGATGAGGAGGCGGGACAAAAGGGCGGAGGCGCGGTTATCGAATATCACATACCCCACCATGTGTATGAGTGTGACATTAAGGTGATTGAATTAAGATTGGACTTAAAATACATTTTACAAAGAAGGTCAAATGAAAAATGTTACAATGCAGTATTGCAGTATTCTAAAAGAACAAATTTGATAACGAGAATATGACATTGAGTTACTTGTCCAAAAATCCTTTAGTGTGTTTTTTTTCTTTCTCTCTTTTTCTCTCCTTCTTAGTCAGAATTAGTGCAATGTAGTTAGAATCCCGATCCACACTTCATTCCAGTTGGTGGCGGTAATGCACCAAAACGTTGTTTGCCAACTGTCATCAAATCCAAAGGAGAAGAAGAATCAATAGCAGTGTTGCATGGAGCACCTAAAATATGTCACTTTGCTGACATAGGCCTCTATGCTGTGATCCCAGCATATTGAAATGGAAGAGAAGCTAGAAAATTGTCAGCTACTAATGAATGATCAACTTCAAGAATTAGGTCAACTTAGTTTTGTGCAGCCTAACATCATGATTTCTAAATCAATCTCAGTTGGAAGTGATGGGAAATTCGTCCCTTTTCAAAGAGCCAGCTTTTGTGGCTCCCATAGAACAGCCGACCCATTTGGCTCCGACAAGGTTCCCACATGACTCTAAATTTATTACCATCTGTACTCCGATATCTTAGCATAACTTCACAAATCTGAATGCTCTTTGTGTTAAAAAACCTTTTGGAATTCAATATTTCTTTGAGGAGCATTATAGTGGCCTACATTTCTGTGTTAAAAAAGCAGGAATTGTTACCTTTGTTTATTTTCTTAATCTTTTAATTTCAGTTTAACTAGAAAACACATAGACAAAGCACTGCAACCAAATCTAGAGAAGAAAACCAGAACCAAAGCTCAGCAAAACCCAGCTCAAACACCAAACAGAATGTCCTTGATGTAGGCTAGCATTCTAAAAATTAAATGTCTCAGCGTGGCTGGGCTCATGTGGTTTTTCCTCTCGGTTATTATCTGTTGTTTTTGGGAAATCTCTATCAGAGGGAACAGATGTTGCCACAATGCACAGTCTCTCCTCCATCACCTCCTCAAGTGGGGTAAAACTGAGGCCTTGGCCTGCGATCAGCTCAGTGGGTCCTCTGCTCTTTGGAGGAGGGTCTCCTAGGGCTGGGCCATTTGGCCTAAAAAAAAAATCTCTGATTTTTTAAAGAAAAGTTCGATTTTCGATTCGATTTTCGATTCGATTTTTTTTTCAATGCGCTCAAAAACAACTGCAGACATCTGACATGTTGTCAAAGTGCTACTTTATTGCTGTGGTTGTCCTCAGAGTAAAAATGCATATAAACAATCCAAAATTACAAGTAAATGAGGCTCTGTCATTGAGCAATGTCAAGCTTTTACCCAGGTTTAAGTTTTCAAAAGTGCAACAGCAACTTCACAGTACCTTAAATGATCTGATTAGGAGCAGATAACTGAACAAAGATTACTATTTAAAGAAATCTTACCATAGTGCAAATAAAACATTAAACGTGTTGCTTAAATGCCTGTGGTAGACATAACCTACTCAAAAGGTAAACAAATGTAAACAAACTTTTATCTTTAACAAACAAAATATGTGCTTATTATATCTCTGACACCTCCTCCAGCTCAGCGCGGATCTTTTGCCGAGTGGCAGTGTACAGGTGAGGCAGCGCTACGCTGGCGAAA
>OMPJ01045529.1:0-11039 GCA_900312935.1 Carapus acus
CACTTTTAGACCAAAGTTGTTGGTATTGGTGTAGGGCAGGGGTGGCAAACTCATTTTCAATGAGGGCCATATCAGCGTGGTGGTGGCCCTCAGGGGCCCAGGTGACAGTGGCCATTATTTAAGAGGTATTTGGAGTCAAATGTATCAACTTATTTAGACATATCTAATACTGACTATTTTTTACCTATTCAACCCATGAATTTCCCATTTGCATACATGTAAAAATACGTCAGGTCTTTGCTGTTGTTATGATGCACATCCATGTATTTTATCAGGAAAAAATCCTGAATTAATCAGTTGACAATCAGTTGACAAGCCAACAACCTGGTCTTGGGCCGCGTTTTTGACAAACTGACATTTGATTAAGTGTGTATTTGGTGTGTATCACAGCTTCCGTCACTTTACCGGCAACAAAACCCACTGCCATTTTTGGAGATGTAGTTTGTGGGTTGTTGGCTTAAATGAAGGACACATATATTGAAACAGTCATTGAAGCATTCATGGGCCACATACAATGACTCAGTGGGCCGCGTTTGGCCCACGGGCCTTGAATTTGACACCTCTGGTATATTGAGAGTCATTCAGGCGCTCATGGGCCACATACAATGACGCAGTGGGCCGTAACTGGGTCGTGGGACTTGAATGGACACCTCAAGTATATTGACACAGTGATTGGAGCGGTCGCGGGCCAGATAAAATGATGCCGCAGGCCACATTTGACCCTCGGGTCTTGAGTTTGACACATGTGGTATAGGGGCCATCTCAGGAGCAGCATTGGGTGGGTTGGGTAGGTGCTTTGTGCTGAAAACTTTGACTGTAGGAGGAGGTGTGATGGTGCCATATGTGTCTGCTATTACAGGGGCTGGGGCTGGAGCTGAAAAGAGGAGAGGAGAGAAGCTCCAATTCAGTTTTAACTCACCTAATCATCTGTCTGGCTTTGCAGTCAGATGAGTGAAGAATCCAAAATGCGAGAAGCGGAAATTCTTCAAACATTCTGTTGCAGCTTTACCCTAATTTCTATGGATGATTTCTGGTATTTTGGTTGTACTTGATCATCTGAGTGTTACTGGGTCACTTGAGCTCCACTCCTGTTCAGACAAAAGATGAAGATTTAAATTTGATTCAAAATTATATTAGAGGCTGAGCTGTTCCAGTAAATCACGTGACTGTGCCAAACTGGTTTTGTCTCTGCGCGCCTCTGGTGTTTACGCCCCAAACAAAACAAAGAGAGCAGCAGAGACAGTGCCCAGACTTTCAATGTATTTGCAAATTCACTTCACCAATGGAGGGTCTGCATCGATATCCAGTCTTCATCGAGTGTGCCGAACTGGATAAGGCGAAAAAGAAGAAAATTGAAAACTACTTTTCCATCCGGCGCAAATCGGGCGGAGGAGACTGTGGGTCGCTGAGAAAAGTGAAACACCAAGTTTATACCATCGCTTTTCAGGATGAGGAAGGTAGGAAATATACGCTATTTCAGGTAATCGGAGAAGAGTTCGCTATCACGACTGTTCCCAAGTACAAAGCAGGACATGCATTATAGTTTCGCTTCTATAATCCCGTTTCCTGGAATAAAGCTGTAAATTGAAAGTCAAGGGGGCTGATGACGACGAGCGGTCAAACCCTCTCTTTACTGCGGAGGGCTCGTCATAAATCGGGACAATCTCGCCTGTGATGCTGCCTCTTCTTTTTCTGGAGGGCAGCAGCCACAGACACACAACGTTGTCACACTAATTTGCTAGTCAGTCAAGAGCCTTGTCGACCGAAAGACAGCAAACGTTCACATGAAAAGTTACTTTCCCACGGGAATTTTGTCGGTAAACTCGTATATGAAGAAAGTTGTTCCAAAGTTGGAGTCGCTTTGCCGGTCGCGTAGTATCAGCGCGTTTTTATTTGGAATGTCGGGAACGTGACTCGGTGATTTTTATTTTGCACAAACATTCCTGTCCGTATACCTGTGGTGCAATGTTTCGTGTCTACAGCTTGGAAGAGAGTCCTGCAGAGGTCTCAGCATGAAGTGGAGGGTAGCGATGGACCCCTGCTGCTCCGAGTACGAGGCAGCCCAGAAGATCCCTGTTCCTCTCCAACCAACCGCAAATCCACCGATCAGGTGTGTGACGACGTGTATTCACAGACGAATCACAAAGTGACACACTGGGTTCGTCTGCTTTGTTAAAAGGTCATTGTTTCGGTATCTCCTCCTGCCACAGGGCCAGACACAAACAGAAAACCAGTTCTCAGACGTTGTGCCAAGCGCGTCACCAGGTGGCGATGAGTGTGAACTACATCTTGATATGCACCTTATCCTGTACCTGAGGGAGAATCGCCAGGCTGAGAGAGCTCTGCTGGAGGAACTGAACTCTTTGATCAACTGTGCACACTTCTACCCACAGGAGGAGAAGGTGTTAGTCAGGAGATCAGCACCAACCAAAACCGGAGGAGCAGTCAGGGAAGGAGGCCCAGAGTGGAGAGAGAAGGTCCGCCAAATCTTTGACAAGTTCAAAGAGCGCTACACCTGCCATTTTGAGTTTGAACCACACAAAGTGAGAGCACTGCTTCGACGCTGCAGCTCTGATCATGCTGTAGACCAGGTGAGGGTATACAGTGAGGGGGACATAGCCGTTGTGGTTGGAGAACCTTCACAGGTTCAAGCTGCGTTGAGGGAGGTAGAGGATGTGTGTGATCAAAGCCAAAGACCAGAGAGGGTGGAGACAGAGACGAAGAGTCATTGGCTAGGTGAGGCTGAACTCCACCTTCCCTGGGGAGGGATTGAGGACATGGTGGGAGATGAGGATCACTCAGTCAAGAAGGGCTCCATGGAGGAGGAGCAGGAGCTGGTGTCCCAGCCCAGTGCCACCTCTGCATACACAGCAAGAGGAGCTGCTGCTTCTGCTGGACCTGCTTGCCACAAGGTCCAGATTGAGATTATTGAAGGACTCATTGAGAAACAGCAGGTGAGAGACTGGGCAGAAGCCTCCTGAAAGGCAGCTGCTGTGTGATTTATCTGCCTGGGGTCTGAGGCCATTCCATACCCTGCTGCTCTCTCCCTGCAGGTTAGTGCTGTGGTGTCTCCCATGGTGGACTGTGACCCGTCTTCCACTAGTGTGGGGAACGCTTTGATGGCTGTGGTCGGACCCCGCCTGAGGACCGAGTTTCACAGCAAAGAGGGAGCGTGCATGTATC
Source organism: Carapus acus (assembly GCA_900312935.1). Taxonomy (NCBI): domain Eukaryota; kingdom Metazoa; phylum Chordata; class Actinopteri; order Ophidiiformes; family Carapidae; genus Carapus; species Carapus acus. Next base: position 3,184 of record OMPJ01045529.1, read on the forward strand.
CCGGTGACTCAGTCCTGCTGGAGGATCTGCCCAAACTTCTTGCTGAAGCCGTGTTCTTTCTCAACCTCCATCCATGGGACGGCAGTGAGGATGGAGCCTCGGTGCAGGTGAGAGAGCTGAGTCAGACCTTCACATCTCCACACCCGGTTGGCCTGCTAATCTTTGCCTGTGACCATTCTCCAGATTCTGCAGGAGGGTTTCACCAGGGTCCTGGCCACTTGTGATCGCAAAGGCATCGACTCCATTGCTGTTCCTGTCATTGGGACCGGTGCCATGCTGTGTTTTCCGAGCAGCCTGGCAGCTTGTGTCTTATTGGAGGAGGTCCACAAGTTTGAAGCAAACCGTGGCAGGAAAACGCCACTGTTGGTCCGCTTTGTCATTCATCCCCATGACGGAGAATCCAGAAAGGTAATAGCAGCGTCCCGGCAAAGTGAAAGACTGGAACTGTTGTCATGTGGCTATACTGAAGTCTCAGTGTCACATGCAGATTCCATCCTCTGTGTGTGTGTGTGTGTGTGTGTGTGTAGGAGTTCCAATCTGCCCTGGCAGCTTTGTCAAACAGAGGTGCAGTTCCTGCCCAAGGTAGGTGGAAACAGCTAAAGGACTAAGCTACAGGGTTCACATGTTGAGAAAAACGTTGTGGCTTATAGTCTGAATTTTACGGTAGTTACATTTAATTACTGTCATAACGATACTGTTCCCTAGGCATCCTCTCATCAAAGAGGATTGTTGTTCTGGGAAAAACCGGCGTTGGAAAAAGCAGCCTATGTAACACAATCATTGGAGAGGATCTGTTCACTGCATCCGACTCCCCAAACGCTGAGACGAGTCAATGCCATGCAGAAACCAGAGTTGTCCACGGGAGAAGCGTCACGTTGATCGACACTCCTGGGCTCTTTGACCTGGAGCGGTCTGACCAGGACCTAAAGTGTGAGCTGATGAGGTGCATCACAGAGTGCTCTCCTGGACCCCACGCCTTTCTCCTCGTGCTAAGGGTGGACAGATTCACACAGCAAGAGAAGGACATCATCTCCAAAATCACAGAGGTCTTCTCTGAGGAGGCACTCAAGTTCACCACCATCGTCTTCACCCACGGCAACCAGCTCAGCGAAGGATTGCCGATCGAGGAGTTTGTCCAGATGAACAAAGGCCTGAGGGACCTGGTGAGGAAGTGCGGTGGTCGTTGTCATGTCATGGACAACACACACTGGAATGCGTCACCCGAGAACAACGACAGGAGCAACTTGTACCAGGTCAGGGCTCTGCTGGACACCATAGACAAGATGATGAGGAGGAACAATGGACGCTGCTACACCAATGAGATGCTGCAGGTAGTGAATGAAGAAATTCAGGTAGAGGAGGCTAAGATTAGGGAATGTGATGGACACATGTCTAGAAAAGAGGTCACACATCACGCAAAGGTCATTGTGTCCAGGCGACTCTGTGTGACCTTAGCAGGTGTTGCGACAGGAGCAGTTTTAGGAGCTCTTCTTGGTGTGGGAGGTTTGGCGTTATTGGCCGTCAAGGTGTTCAGGGAGCACCGTTGTGCTGTCCTGCCGGTCCTGGCAGCCATGTCCACAACGGCTTGTTATGCTACAGCTGCTGCGGGCGTGGCCTTAGCCGCTACAGCTGGAGCTGTGGTTGGAGGACAAACAGGGTATGAGGCGGCTGAAAGGGCCGAAACGCCCGGCGAGGCAGCAGCAATGGCGGCTAAGGCAGTCATTGACAAAGCTAAATGTATTAAGATGGAGGTTCTCAATAGATGAGTCGGCCTGTGGTGTAGATAGGATAACCACAAATGGGGATAGGAGAAGGCAGAACTACCACGATTGTTACAGTCAAACTCTCAGGAAATTAGTCACAGAGCTAATCAATTAACCACAGCTTGGCAGTTAAACTATCAGCGCCAGTTACAGCAATTAAGTACTCAGTAATAGTCAATGATGTACCTACCTACCTACGTACCTACCAGGAACATATGCTCAGGGGAGGCAGGAGAGGCCATACTTCACCGTCATCATGGAAAGAACTTCATGTTAGATACTGTTGCAAGGTCTAATGCTGTTGAGGAAGATAGTAATGTCATCTAAGAAAGTACTACCTCAAGATATATATCAGGGTTAGAGATGTCCATTGCTGCTGCCTGAATGGCATAAAAACTGAATGGCATAAAAATCAGGGCTGGGTATTGTTAAGAACCTCACGATTCGATTCGATTTAGATTCTTTGGGTAACAATTCGATTCGATTTCGATTCGATTCGATATTGTTTTAAACACTTCGATATCGATTCAGTATGAACAGCCAAGGTATATCATAACATTTTTTAGCACTAAAACATGTGTCAATAGCATGATTTAGCACAATAGTGTGTGCTGAATATGGAATACAAAAGTAAAGAATATGACAGCACTGTATTAAAACTAAAGTGCATGTAATCTTAAATTATATTTCTTTTCTCTTGGCAATTGTGTTGTAACTCACAACATTTCTGCGCAATAAAACATTGGAATATAAAGCATTAACACAATAATGCTACCCTGCTAGGGCTGGGGATTGAAAGGAACCTCTCGATTCGATTTTGATTCTTAGGGTTAAGTTTATCGTTTTACTCTTGTCGCTTTGTTCCCTGTTTAAGTGGGAACTGGAAGTAATTCCAGACATGGGAACTCTTTCCACCGCTTGCCATTTTGTGGTTGCGGACGCCTGCAGCTTCCGTACATAAAACGCGATTCACAAGATGTTGCGCCAGGGGGTGAATCCATTCAGCGGTAGCGCTGAATCGATATCGAATCGAAGGGGAGATAATTTCGATGCATCGATTCTTTGATATTCTTACCCACCCCTAGTCATTAGCTGTAGAAGACCACACAATGTTACTGGGAATAATGTTGCAACAGTAACTTGTAACACAGAGAATACTAACAGCACATCTCCCAGGGTCCCAGACAGTTGTTTGATATAACTTTGATTATGGTGAACCCCATTGTTCATGTAACATGCCCCAATTGGGACCAAAGTCATCACAGTGGCAGTGACCAACAATGACAAAATCAACAGTAAGAAGTTTGAGGTCACTCAGTCTTAGAAGGGAGGCAACCTTACCTTTGCTATGGTTGAGAAATTCCTCTGTAAAAATGGGAATGTCAAACACAGTCCTGTCCTTTCCCTCTGAGTTTTTCTGATGATGTCGACGGGCAAAGATGACGCAACAGAAGAGAAGAAGAGAGAAAAACATTGAACATGATTTGATATGTAGACCCCTGACATGATTTCTTCATTTTGTCATGAATCATTTTCATTCGGAGCATTGGACCTCCCACACTGTGAATACTTTCCAGGCAATCTGTTGGTTTCCCTACCCTGAATGACGCTTTCATGTGGGTGCATGAATTTTGCGTTAAAGCCTCAAAAAACAACACATACGATAAATCGACCCCAGTCCGAGTTATTTGGTTATTATCTCAAAATGTTGGTGTTGTTCATCCTCTGCCCTGCAGCGAGTAAACACAATAAATATCTTACATGTCCCTATACGGCCAAACATTTCAGGGTTTTTTCCTGGATGGTTTTTTGGGTATGGACAGTCAGTCAGCGTAGGGAAAAAGTCATTCACACACCCTGTGGGACCAGGCCGGTGGTTACGGCAGCAAATGGTGCAGTAAGCGCCCAAAGCCACACACTGAAGCCACAAGCTGAACGTCCCCGGCCTAATGGCCCTACAAAGGCTCTACCATCTATAGTTAGACATTTAAATGGAATCAGTCCTCTAATGATGATGTACTACTTGGTCTGGACACCATGGATGTGGCTCATTGTCCACGATGGACAGTCACCTTTTCCCTGACACCTTAGAGACCGGTCCTCACCCAATGTCATGGACAGACTGTGCCCAAATTGAAGGAACGTACTTTGAAAATCTGTCACAATGAATCTAATCTGAATCACACTTCTTGTGACACCAAAAGGAAAAGACTTGCAACCTTATAGTGATTCCAGTGGTGTTGCATTGCTGAAAAAACACACACGCCCATAACACCAGCCCCTTTGATTGCAGGAGGGAATTCAATCATTGGAGAAATGAAAAAGCTAATTTTAACCCACAATGTGCTTCCAGGGATATTTTCATCATAACTGAACCTGGTGCGTCAAATCCAGTCAGTCTGATGTAATGTCCTCTGAGGACTTGATCTCTCCATCAAAGCAAAGACTTATTTCACGTTTTCAAAAAGAAAGTTGGACAAGTTAAGCTCACTGACCTCCAGAAGAACTTCACTGGCTGCCTGGTGCTCACCATCTGCAGAGGAATGAAAGAGAAACAATACTGACTACAGAGAATGCAAGAATGCCCAAAAGCACAAAAAAACACACAAAAAACACAAAGAACTAAAATAAAAAAATGTATTACCAAACACACACTCATGTGAATAATTCATACACATATAAGTTAATCATATATAAGCTTTAGATATTTATTACTTACTTTTAGAATATAAAACATATAAATAAATACCTAAATACATATAAATATAAATGAATATAAATAAAGAAAAAAAAAATTCTAAAAAAACAAAAACAGAAAAAAAGAACAGCAAAAGACAGTCTCAATTGCAAGGAGGCAGTTTTGAATCTCAAATTTGTCTTGAGCCCACTTGGACATGTACACGTGAGGCAACAGGATCTAGTTTATCTGCTTTGTTTCATCTACCAGGCACTTTGTTTTAAATTTTCATGTGGCATTGTGTCATTTAGAATTGTGTTGGCATTCTCACCTGTCCTGTGCCTCTTTCCCTTCTGCTTCTCTTGGACTTTCCTGGTAAAATGTTTGTAGGCCTCGGTCTTCTGATACTTCTCCAACTCCCGCATGTAGCGCTCCTTGTCCCTCTCTGCCTCCTCCAAATATCGCTGTGGATAAGGGTGTGAGAGTCAGCACACTACGGCAACATGAGTCTCTAGTGATAATGATGATAAAAACAACATCAATTCAAATAAATCTATCTTGAGCAAAGCGTTTCAAAGCACCCAAGTACACTTTACTATCTCTGACCTCCAACCCATTATAGGAAATGTAGGAAATGTCCTTCACCAACCTGCTTATCCTCTGCGGGGAGCTTGCTCCACTCATTGCCCAGCATCCTTGTGATCTCTGGGAAGGGAACATCTGGACGCTCGGCCCGTAGCTGCTCCCGCCTGTCGTTCATAAAACGAACGTAGCCTGTCAGAGGAGCTTTGGGCGCGTTGCTGTCTTTCATTGTCTTCTTCCTCTTCCTCCCCTTGGTCCAGCTGCCTCGTCTGGGCTTCTGGAGAGATGGAAAAATTACAGGCTGATGTGGAATTCTCAACAATGCCAACTGAAAATGTCACACCGATGACTTCACCTCCTCTCCATTTCTTTGGTTGTTGTTTTCTGCATTGATTCCTGGGGATGCTGTCTGCTGCTCTTCCATAACTTCAAAACCTAGAGGAATAGGCCTAAAGTCAAATACCTGTATGTCTACTTCAACAACATACTGAGGTGTGTTAATTCAGCATCTGATGATTTAATTCCAATTTAGGGCTGTACACACACTAATTCAATTCTCAGTATCAAGTACAATTTTTTTCATTTCTTCAACTGTAAAGAAATGTCTTGGTTGACCATTAACACCCCTTTGGGACGCAATGATATGGCAGCCACAATTTTTGATACCAACTGTATTTAAACATTTTGAATTAGGATGTTAGCTGTATCTGCATTGAGATGCATTGGGAAACAATGCATTCTGCCCATTCATTCATTCATTCATTCATTCATTCATTCATTAGCTTCATCTTCAGCTCAACCTTCTCAATTTGAACCTCAGCATATTGCCAAAGCCGACTTTGAAGTATCACACCAACTGCCACACCAAAATGAAGATGGTCAGACTGATGAGGAGGAAAAGGGTGGGCAACATACTGGTATCTTCTCTTTGTGTGTATGTTGCTTGCTGAGTGCCGCTGGGTGAAGAGTGTCTGCTGAGGAGGTCTGGACGACCAGACACTGTACGCCTACACCCAAAGTTGAGTCAGTGAATGAAGGATCTATTTCCAACCAGGTCTGCACGATAAAATCGGCAGGTGCAGCCTTGACCTGGACAACCATTTGACATCATTACCCAGAATGCACAGCAACGTAAACAACAACTGAGATGTACTAGTGAGGTGAATTCTTCAAAAATATGTTGAACACTGACAACTTTTTTTGCAACAAAATTTTTTGTGCTAGTGTTTTCACGTCTGAATGAAGTGTCAGTCAAAGTAGGTCTATGGTCTCTCCTCACCACGGTCAAGGTTAAGTTAGATGTGCGATGCTCTCTCGCGGACGCGAGACCACAATGAAACATCAATGACTCTTCAAATATCCTAAACTGAGAAAATGTTTGGTGCGATTGCTGCAAGAAGTATATTTTTCCACACTTTCATGGGTTAATTCTGGGAGGCAGCTGACACTTCAGAGTCCATTTTAGCCATTATACTGTATGTCTATCCAGTAATAACTGATACTTAGCCGAACTTCAATAAATTTGGAGAGCATGCCATTGATCATCATTGATTTGTTGATTTATAATCGTCCGATCATAACCTGCAGTTTGCTAGTATCCAGAGAGTAAAGAAGAGAACATCTACCCACTTTGGACTCCTCCCTGAAACTCCACGCTTTTCGTAGCGACTTTGAAATTTTAGTGATTGACAAACCGGTTGGATTTGGACCTTTACCTTGCAGGTGTAGATAATAGCACAGTGCAATATATACAGTAAATGCAATGACCACATTACAAATCTGCCACAATATCTCGCCAATGACGTGGAATCATCTGAGTCGCGGTTTACTCAACCAGCTGCTGTTTGGCTCCACGTTAGCTTTGATAAACCGCAAGGTACTGTCGTGCATTGGGAGGAATAGCCCCTAAAGCCGATTCCAACCATCGTTGCATCAAAGTATCGTCCACACGCAGCATATCGGTCCGTATTTCGACTGAAAACTTGCGACAATGAGATGAAATGTTCGGTTTGACGATGTACGTATGGACCGCACAGCTGCTAGCCGTAGCTAGCATCACTCCACAAGCCGTTAGCGGAGTGAGGTCTGAAACACAACCGTCTGTGGCATTTTTATACGGTAACACAAATCTACGCCTCACAACATTAAATATGCATGATTTGTCAAGGCAAACGAACCTTGTATGATTTTGTACTTTTCTGTTCACAGCCGAATGAGTCTCCTAACAAAAACAATAAACGAGCATCCGTGTAGAATCATGCCACGTAGACACGACGGTGTTCTCTAATTACCCACAAAACGATATACAGTAGCTCCGTCTGTGATATTATAGGGTTTTACACAAAATCATCATTCTCATCGGTTTTCTCAAGATTGGACCTTGGAGAAAATGATGCAAAAAATATATACAGACAAGAGGTAGGATTTGTATTTACATTGAGAATTTCGGTTGATTTAAAGAGGCATACTTTAATTATGAAAAATTAAAATGGTCGGAAACTTAAACCACAATACAGTATATGCTAACTGAAAATGACATTCCCAATGACAGACAAAATGACTATGCGTCATTAAAAACGGTCTCATCTTCCTCCCTTTTTCGAGCTCTTCTATGCATCCCAATTCTATACTACCGAGCACGCCCAGGAGTATCTTCTTTATGTAAAAATAACGTGTAGATCAGCCACAATCTTGCGCGTCGCTGCCATCTATTGGCCATTTTAAGTAGTATGCTTTTAAAATTGCGATGGTATTTGTTAGTTGACAACTAGCGGTGGGAAATTTGGCCTGGGTTGCTCGGGATCATACACTTCAGAGGGAGTGTCGAACTTAGG
>OMPJ01045531.1:0-23814 GCA_900312935.1 Carapus acus
CAACATGGATTTGTCAATGACCTCCAGACCTTTGAGTTCCTGCCTGAGTTCATGTGCCTGGTCAGAGTCCTTCAGCTTTGAATCGTACCATCTTCCTAGACTTTTGATTGGCTTTTCCGTGACCGTTGGGATAGGTTCTTCATCAATGAAGAACCTTTGCTCTGTCAGTTTGCCATTAACTATGGAGACGCTTCTTGATTTGGATGGCTTGAATTTCATTCTGGCCCCAGTGATGTTCTCTTGAAGCTTCCCTAGAAGGCGCCTGGTACACGGTATTGTTGTTGTCATGGTTGTCATGTCATCCATGTAGGCCCTGATGGGCGGCAGCCGGATTCCAGATGCCAAACGCTCACCGCCCACCACCCACTTGGAGGCTCTTATAATGACTTCCATCGCCATGGTGAATGCCAATGGGGAGATGGTGCATCCTGCCATTATGCCAATCTTCATGCGGTGCCTTGTGGTGGTAAAGTCTGGCGTGGTGAAGCAGAGCTGAAGATCTTGAAAGTAGGACTTGACAAGGTGCTTAATGGTCTCAGGTATCCGAAAGAAATCAAAGGAAGCCCAGGGGAAACTGTGGGGAACGGATCCAAACGCATTGGCAAGGTCAAGAAATACAACATGGAGATCCCTCTTCTCCTTCTTAGCAGTCTGAATTTGGTGCCAAATCATGCTGGTGTGTTCAAGGCATCCAGAGAACCCTGGAATGCCTGCTTTTTGGACTGCCGTATCCACAAGATTGTTTCTCTGCAGATAGCTGGACACCCTCTGAGCTATGACGCTGAAGAAAATCTTGCCCTCCACATTAAGAAGGCAGATTGGGTGGAATTGGCTGATATCCAGAGATTCCTTCTCTTTTGGAATTAGGACTCCTCCCGATTGGCGCCATGCTTTAGGTACGATTCCCTTTTCCCAGCCCACTCTCATTAAATTCCTCAGAAAACGAAGAACTTCTGGAGCATTCTTGTAAAATCGGTACGGGACTCCATTTGGCCCGGGGGCTGATGAAGCTCTCGCCCACTTCACTGTGTGTTCCACCTCCCTCCACTTGGGAGGATTAGTGTCCATTTGATGTTTGGGTTCCTTTATTGGTGGAATGTGAGATGGAATGGCTATCTGCTCGTGCTTCCTGTCATCTGCACACATTCTTTCCAGAAATGTTTCCAGCTCTTGGCTTGATGTTGTCAGGTTTCCTCCCTTCTCTTTGGTGAAGAGTGTTTTCACAAACTTAAAGGGGTCCTTGAAGAAACGCGATCTTACTTGTTCTCTCTTTTTCCGGGACTTTTGCAGTCTCTCTGCTCGTTTCAGAGTGGTTAGCTGGCTTTTGATGTTTTCCTGTAGAATGTTGATGCCCTCCCTCTCAAGATCAGAAGCCTTCCTCCACTGCTTCTTGAGCTGCCTTCTCTCCCGGATCAGTCGGTCGATCTCCTGCTGTCGTCTGGATTTGCTCTCTAATGGTGGTGCCCTTCCCTGCTTGTTCCTTTCTCCATACTGTTCTGCTCCATATGAGTCGATGATGTCTCCCATCTTGTCAAGCTTTCTTTCAACTGTTCCGCTCATGCTTTGCAAGACGCTGGTCAAGTCCCTGTTTATTGTCTCCCATTGTTTCTTCTCTGAGGCTCCTGGCCATTTCATCCGGGGTTTGTTTCTATTGATCTTTTTCTCCATTGCTGGTTTTGGCTGGATGGGCTCCATACATTCCTCTGCCTCCTCCAATGTGCTTGAGTGTCCTTCTTCAGGAGGACTGATGTCCTGCGAACTTTGGTGAGATTCAGGTCGCTGAACTTCTTTCGACTGACTTGATTGACTTCTCAAGAAGTACGTACAGTATCAATGCGAGGTTCCTGCTTTCCCTCTTTCAAGCACTTTTTCCTTCCTTGATGTATTCTCAGGCCCAGTGAAGATGTCATGCTCCTCCAGCCTCAGGGACAGACCTGAAGCCTCTGACGATGAAATGAAAGTACCATATTTTGATTCATTTGATGTGGTCCTCATTTCTATCCTGCCTTCCTTAGAAATTGAGAAGTAAATGGCGATTTCTTCACAGAATTAATTTTTTTTGAATTCCCCTTTTCATGGATTTTATGAGCCAGATGACCAAAGTAAGTAGAAATGAACAAATTGATGCTTGAAAGCATTTGGATTGTGGGCACGGAATCTATAATCTATGCAAGTTTAATTTAATGAATGGAATTATGAAAACGAATGAACTTTTCCTACAATATTCAAATTTTTTGGAAAGTGTGTGTGTGTGTGTGTGTGTGTGTGTGTATAATCGCAAGCTGATGCACACTGTATTGAGTTTATTTCTTTCATTATCTGCATTTCTTGACATTTCTGTTCATTCAAACATATTGTTAACATTAGTTGCACAAGTAGTAGTAGTTGTAGTAATACTGGCTGCTGTAGTAGTGTATCAATACATACAGTATACCTGTCATGTGTAAGGACCCCTTCTCATCCCATACTGCTCTTTTCTCTTCCTTTTCCCTCGCTAGACAATGGGACAAAGTGAAGAGCACGCGCCCCGAACAAAAGGCTGTCACAGCTGTAAGGACCCCTTCTCATCCCATACTGCTCTTTTCTCTTCCTTTTCCCTCGCTAGACAATGGGACAAAGTGAAGAGCACACGCCCCGAACAAAAGGCTGTCACAGCTGATCTGTACACATCAGCCGAAAACCAATCATATGGTGAGCACCACAAGAAGTTCTCCTCCACAACAATGTAATTTTAGTAGAAAAAAGAGTAAACATGGAGTGAGAGGGAAGCCGTTGGTAAAGTAGTAAAAAAAGAGAAAAAACGGTATGCTGGCGGAGGACAGAAATATGAGAGGAGGAACAAACCCTCTTCTTGTGGCCTCGGGTCATCTACCTACACTGGTCTGTCCGGTCAGCACTGAACTGATTTTGACCAAGGTCTTTGCTTGTTGTATTAACTTGACTACCATGGAGAGAGGAACCTCTGGCTTCCTGCGTCATTCGTCCGTCCTTCTCCCCTGCTGGGGAAGGGTTCTTCATTGTATGGATGGGGCGTGGCTCACCAAACCCTTGCATATGGGTAACAAGTATGGTTACAAGTATGATAACAAGTAGTCACCCTCTCCCTCTGATGTCCTCAGCTTTTGAATTGCGACAGGGGGCTTAAGTCGTCACCAATGTGGACCTTCGCAGTGTTTGCCACCTTGCTTGTCCTGTAGCACCTCACTAAAGTGCAAGCAGTTACGGACTTGGCTCTCCCTACAACCCGGTGTGAGTTTCAGGGGTTTGCAAATTTTTCCCGGCAGTTTAGTCAAATTATGGTTCAGTGGTGGTGCCCCTTACCACTGCCAACCTGAACCCCAGGCAAGCTTAATTTCGTTGTGCCATGATTCTCTTGGTATGTTGCACAATGACAATAAAAGCATTCTATTCTATTCTTATGCCAGTGCTTACCTGTGCCAGTTCTTTGCCCCACAATCAGTCCACCCTCAGGCCCTGCAATGGGGTCACATAAGCTGGCATGTGATATCTGTGTCAGATGCAAAACTGCTCCCATTAAACAACGCTTTCTTTTGGCCTGCTCGGACGGGAGTGTGCGTTTCGCACAATTTGTGGAAACTTGCTCTGTGTGTGCTCTGAATAATCCCTAATGCCAACCTCCTTCTGGCTTGCTGCAACCAACAACAGTACCAAGGAGGCCGTAGTCTCTTATTGCCATGGCGTGCGGGGAGCTCCATGGACATAGTGTCTTTTTTTATTTATTTTCAATGGTTTTTGTGCTAACACATTGCAGACCGAGACACTCTCCTGGGAATGAAGTTTCACTGAGAGGGAAATTTTGCAGCCCTTGCAGTCAGAGGAGATCACAAGATCAGCGCCATGACAACAACAATTGGAGAGCTACAATCCTGAGGAAAGACACTAGGTCCATGCCATACCGCTCCCTCATCAGGGATTTTCACCGTCAGCACTCTGCACCCACACACTCCACCCCAGGAGGTGTCAGTTGGGGGGCTACTGCAAATGATAATGCCCATAGTTAATCTATATTTATATTGCAATATCATTGTCAATACTTCTTAGACTGCTGCCCCCGCAATAAGCGGCTGAAGTTTGATGGATGGATGGATGGATGGATAGCAATTTCTAATCTTTTTTGTATATTTTTCCCTTGATATGTATTTTTTTCAGACCATGGAGCAAATTCTGTTTGTAAAAACAGCAGGAATGATTGTGCTACAAGAGTGTGATGAAGCTAGGAGTTTGAAAGATTCCACCAGACCGTGACTTTGCCTATTAGAAGCTGAGGGAAATCTCCCCGTCATGATGGCATCTCTTCATTGCAGACGGACTCCACCTCAACACAGCCGGTAGCCACCAACTCTCGAACAATATCAGTTATGGTTCACTTCATTCACTGCCCAACCCTGCCATCCCATTCATCTCCAGCCAGGTCCCGGTCCCAGTCCCCCAGTGTTTGACGTCCTCCTGGTCCTAGTCATTACCACCCCAGTTCCGCTCCCAACAGTACAGTTTGTAGCGGACTAGGACCCATTAATCTCCACAACAACAACACTTTTTACAATCCGATCCCTGTTATCATCACTTCCCGTCACCCCCATCGATGTAGGCCCGCCTCGGCGGGTCCGCGGCGCGGGGCAGTCTTGCGGGACTGCTACGGGCTGCGGACCCCCCTGGGCGGGGAAGAGCGCTCGTCCGGCGCGGACATTAATCTGGCCGTGCTAAACGTGCGCTCTCTCTTAAACAAGTCTTTCATTATACATGACCTGATTTTAGATAAGAAGCTGGATATTTTATTATTAACAGAAACATGGCTTGGCACCGATGCATCAGTTGTTCTCACCAAGGCCTGCCCACCCAATTTTAAGTTTTTATTTTCAATTAGGAGTGGGGGGTAAAGGTGGGGGGACCGCTTCTATTATGATAGAATCATTTAACTCGCATGAAGTCTTTTTTAACAGTTATGCATCATTTGAATACCATGCTTTTGTTTTTAACAGTCCTCCAACTCTCTGTATAACAGTCTATAGACCACCCCGTTACTCCTCTTCTTCTATGCGTGAATTCTCTGAACTTTCATCAATCATTCACTCCACATACAACAGGGTTTTAATAGCTGGTGATTTTAATCTACACATTGATAATATTTCCAATTCAATGTCGAGAGAATTTTTAAACCTCTTAAACTGCCTGGGTTTTAAACAACATGTGACACAGGCAACTCACTGCAGAGGACACACCCTGGACTTGGTCATAACTTATGGCCTGTCCGGGGGTGTGTCCTCTGTAGTTGACTTAGCTTTGTCTGACCACTACTGTGTGTATTTTAACATCACCAGTTTTAGCCATCAGGAGGAGATTTTATTGTTGATAGTTTTAACAGGAAACTGAAAACAACGCTGGACTCAGTGGCTCCACTCTTAACTAAAACAATAAAAACAAAACCAATACCTTAGTGGAGAAATGATAATATTAAAAAACTGAGGAGACAGTGTAGGAGTGCAGAGAGACGATGGAGACACACAAAATTGACAGTTCACTATGAAACACTACGTGAACACCTCAAAACCCACAATAAAGCAGTACAACAGGCCAGAATATCACATTTTTCACAATTCATCACAGTCAATAAAAATATCCCTAAGTTTCTTTTTTCAACCAGCGACCTTTTAACCAACTCTGCTTTTAATAAATCCTCCATGACACCAACAAACACTCTCTGCGAGGATTTTGCAAGTCACTTCAGGAATAAAATTGATAACATCAGATGCAGTCTCTCAAACTACCAATCTCGTGCATCTGATGTGCCGTTTACATCCAAGGAAACACTGGAGAGTTTTGCCCTGGTTGATGCAAGGATACTTGGTCAAGTCTTCTCCCAAGTAAACCCAACAACCTGCCTTTTAGATCCAATCCCCACATCACTTTTAAAAAGATTTTATAAACTGTTCAAGGAACAGATTTTAAATGTTGTCAACTGCTCTCTTCAGACGGATGTCTTCCCCACTGCCTTTAAAATGGCGGTGGTGAAGCCCCTTTTGAAGAAGAGCAACTTAGACCCAAATGTTCTGAATAATTACAGACCAGTATCCAACTTACCATTTTTAAGTAAAATTTTAGAGAAACTAGTTTTTAACCAAGTAAATTCTTTTTTTAAATAGAAACACTGTTTTAGAGAAATTTCAATCTGGTTTTAGGATGAACCACAGTACCGAGACAGTCCTTTTAATGATTTTAAATCAGGCACAGCACTGACTCACAGCAGCTTACAGTCTTGGTTTTACTGGATCTTAGTGCCGCCCTCAATACAATAGACTATTGCATCTTATTAAACAGACTCAGAAACCTGGTCGGCCTCTCTGGTACTGTTTTTAAATGGTTCAGCTCTTACCTCACAGATCGATCTTTCTTTGTAAGTATGGATACATGTTCCTCCAGAAGTCGTGAAATTAAGTGTGGAGTGCCCCAAAGGTCAATTTTAGGTCCACTTCTTTTTAATCTTTACATGCTACCACTTGGGGACGTCATCAGGAGACACGGCATCAGCTTTCACAGCTATGCTGATGATGCGCAGCTTTACATCGCCGTGTCTCCTGATGACACGCGGCCGATTGATGCCCTTTTAAGCTGTATTTTAGATATCAAGTCATGGATGGCAGAAAACTTCCTACAGTTCAACCAGGACAAAATAGAGGTTTTAGTTATCGATCATGAAGGCAAGAGAGAGAAACTTTTACCAAAATTACAAAATTTTAAACCATCGCAGTGCGTGAGGAACCTGGGCGTCTATTTTGACTCCGAGCTGACTTTTATCCCTCACATAAAAAATTTCACTCAAGTAGGTTTTTATCATCTTAAGAACACCGCCAGAGTCCGCCCGTTTCTCTCTCAGGCCAACACGGAGGTGCTGATGCATGCTTTTATCTCCTGTCGTTTGGACTACTGTAATGCCCTGCTCTCTGGTCTTCCCAAAAACACAATCTTTAGTTTACAACTACTTCAGAACTCAGTGGCGAGAGTTCTGATGTGGACCAGGGGTAGGGAACACATCAAAATTGCCGTATTGGCTCCCCGTGCGTTTCAGGATTGATTTTAAGGTTCTTTTATTAGTTTTTAAATGCCTTAACGGTCTTGGACCATCTTATTTATCTGATCTGGCTTTAACATATCAGCCCTCGCAGACCCTGAGGTCCTCTGGCAGTGGCCTGTTGATTATTCCAAGAGTAATAACCAAAACCCATAGAGAGGCTTCATTCAGCTATTATGGCCCCCATCTTTGGAATGCCCTGCCGGAGAACATCAGGGCCGCAAAGTCTGTTGATGTTTTTAAAGGGAGGCTCAAGACCCATCTTTTTAACCTGGCCTTTAGCTGATTTTATTTTTTATTTACTTATTTTTGATTTTTATTCTTAATTTTTAAATTACTTATTTTTAATTATTTCTTAATTGCTAATGCTTTTAAGGATTTTGTTCTTCCATCTTTATTTATTAATTGCTTGTTTCTACTTTTTAATACTGTTTTTTAATGTTTTTGTTTTTAGCTCCAGTGTTTCCTCATTAGGTGGTGTTTTTCTCACCTGGATCCTCAGTGCCTTGCGTAGTTTTTCACTCAGTGTGTGTGTGTGTGTGTGTGTGTGTGTGTGTGTGTGTGTGTGTGTGCGTGCGTGTGCGTGTTTGCGCATGCGTGAGTCTATATGTGTGGGTGGGAGGGACAGGATTTCATGTTTTAATGTTCTTTGTTGTGAAGCACTTTGTGCTGAATTTGTTGTATGAAAAGTGCTATATAAATAAAGTTTGATTGATTGATGGCAACACCTCCGAAATGCACAGCACCGTGTAGAAGAAGTTTCCTCACTTCTTCAACACTGCAAGTCTGGTTGGTATCACAAATGAGTTTGCTCAGGTGAAAAAACAAGATTTAATATTTCTCACAAAATCATGGGTGTTCAATAGTGAACCAGTTGTTCTTTACTTTTTTGTTAGATTTTTGCAATACTTCTCACTTGTGTTGGAGACCGGGGCTTGTCTAGCTCACTTAAAAAATGGAACACAATTTTTAGGATGTCATCAACTAGGAGTTGAAATTGCATGTGAACGCCGAGATGCCTCCGCTACGCCGGAACAACGCAACCTGAGTGTGATTTTCTCCTTTGGATCGACAAGCATTACGAATATACAATCTCATTCAAGAAACATAAACGCCATGAGGTGTTCATAATTACAATATTTCTGCACGTTCCTGAATGTGGCAACCAAGAAGTCGAGGGTGCGCTGTTCTCAATGCCTTTGCTTTATTGACACGGGACATCTGCTCTCGTTCTATCCCGAGTATGCCGTGATATTATTTTCCCACTACCAAATAATTTTTCAATGTCGCTGGCATATCTCTCTGACTCATTTAGAATGGATTTTTTTAATAAGACGAGTTAATCTGGCTAACAAACGTCTGTTCGTTGCAGCAATCGCTATTGCCGTTCACCAACTGAGTGACTCGGGTACTTGTTAGCTTGTAAGCTAGCAAGCTGGATGAACATGGCGATTGTATCTGGTTCCTGTGTGAGAGTAAACGGCTCCAGAAATGGACCGCCTGTCCCGGCTACCTCGACTGGATCCACAGGACAATCTCAACCGATGATCGCGGTATGGGAATGGCAGGACGATCAGGGCTACTGGCGGCCATACAGCGGCCAAGTAAGCGCCTACATTGAGCGATGTCTGTCGCCACGGGGCCAGAGAGCAGGGGGATCAACGAGCATTTGCTTAGGACAATCAGACCCCAGCTTATCGCCTTATCTAATCGACATTCCGAGCTTGAAACAGTTTCGGCAAGATACAGGTGAGTCTTTGGGAAAAGATGTGGTGTGTTTTGAGATTTGACTTGATGTCATGCCTTTTATGTTCAGGCATGGTAACATCACAAACGCGTGCGGCCAACTAGTTAGCTTTAGCTCTCTCCGCACAGTGTAATTGTCACGTTTGCATGTGCGGTCTGATTAGTGACAGCACTGGATTCTGTGTCAACTTGTATAAATCTGAGGACCCATCACGGCTTTTTTTTTTTGGTCAATGTAATCGGCACGCGATTTCCTCATTAGAATTCGGTCATGATGCTTCAATGCGTGCATGTGATGACGACCGAAATCGTATTTTGTGATAATATGACCATTCAAATGGCTGTGGTCAAATACTCGCCGGATTTTTGCTTTGAGATTTGAACATCACGTATGAAGAAATACACTCCTCGATGTGGAATCATGAATGTAATGACAAAAGATGAAGATGCCCCTGCAGTGATACAAAATGGCAACTTAGGTTGACGCTGATTACTACCGCGAATATATATAACGTAGATTATCACAGAAATTTAACCCAGCCTGACAGTAGTAGTATTTAAGTGAACGTACTTATAGCAATTAAGTTGAACATCTTATACCGTCCATTTCACCACATACGTGTCCCATACAACAACATGACATCATATAACAATATGACGTAATCACGTTTTTACTGAGAGGGAAGTTTTGACATTGCTTTGACTGACTCCTAACTGAGCCGGTCCCAACGGGACCCTAATGCGGCGCTCCAGGCCACCCGTAACTGGTAATTTAGGAGTCCAAGATTCACGTCATGACTTCAAACTGTTTCAGGCACCACCGTCTGCTATTGTTCCCTCATTTTGTACAAAAAATACACAGCCTGACTTCGGACGAGGTAGTTGGAGTACTTCAGTGCAATCGAGTGCACTGTAGTGAGTTCGCAGGTTTGCCTGTAGCCCAGCCCACTTTAAACTGGTAAATTACAAGTTTTGAGTAGCCTGGAACACAGCGTAACCCCTTGCAGCTTTTAGTGGTCAGCAGTAAACTCTGCATCGCCCCTCCCCAGTCCGGAAAGCTTTTTATTGGAAAAGGTTAATTGACCATGTCCTGTATTCAATGGCCAGTCTCAGGTTGTAGGCGGCTGGATAGCCCACTCGTGCGGCGTGGCCGTAGGGTCTAGGGCGGCGAAGGTGGTGATTGCGGGGCTGGGGGCGACATGTCCAGAGAGGTGTCTTCAAGAACAGGACCACCATGGGAGTCAGCGCCAGTGGTCGCTCCATTACCGGGTACTGGTGGGGGGGCATCTGAAGCTGAGCCGTGGGGTCCATATGCAGTTATCCCTTGGCCCATCAGTGGGCCTGGATGGACGGGTAGGGGCTCCCGTCCGGCAGTGTTGGGCAGTAGCGGCGTTACAAGTAGCGACGTTACTCGTTTAACTACATTTCTCAGTAGCGTGGTCGTAACGTCGCTGTTTTCTAACTCGAATAGCTTTTAAGTAGTGAAACTATTTTACTGATCAAATAGCGCGGTAGCGTCCGCAGAAGCTATGTTTTCTCAGGTATTTCTAAACCTCAAACGCCACGGAGCTTTTGCTGCTTTTTTTTTTTTTTGCTTTATTTAAACAGACGGGAGCACAGACCTGCACATGCCCGTGTAGCCAACAGACGCGATTCCGTGTCGCGTCACATACCTGTCCTGCTGATGGGAACGAGTGCGCAAATGAGGAGGAAAACAGAGGAGGCGGGAGAGAGTTCTGAGTCGCCATGGCCCTACCTTGATAAGTTTATGACTTTAACTGAATCATCAGAGAAAAAATATGTGTTCAGATGCTTACTCTGCAATCTCAAAACGAAGCTGATTGTTTCGGCAAGGATTGGCAAGTCCATAATTAGTCAGTAGGACGATGGTGAGGGCTTCGGACTTGTCCTCAGTTTTGAAGGCACAGCTAGGGACAGAGCATCCAACACCAACCATGGCTTCTTTACAAAGAAATGCACTCCTCTTTGTTGAATTATGTAAAGCTGGTGCTGATAACGAACGTAAATGTAAACAACGTAGATTATCACAGGAACTTCACCCAGCCTGATAGTAATAATGATTAAGTTGAACAGCTTATCTTGGCCATTTCACCACAAACATGTGCCATACAACAATATGACATCATAATATGATGACTGACATATAACCCAGCCGGTCCCAACAGGACCTTAACTCTTGACGGCCCCATGTGGCCAGCGGTAAACTCTGCAAAGTGCAACTTAATTTTTAATTTGTCAATTGCCTTTTTATCGATGTGTTGTATTTGACAATCATATTCAATGCCTGCACTCTCAAGGCCGGATGAATGTATTTTTTACTCAACATTTTTGCTTGTTTCAGGAAAGACGAGGTCAGTCCGTCGATCCTTGTTTGCTCAGTCCTCCGGCCTTGGCAGTGGTGTGTACTGGGAATGGGCTAATGATGAGGGAGGATGGACTCCATATGAAACACGAACCTCCATCCTATTGGAGCACAGTTACCAGGCTCGTCAAGGCATTGCAGACTTGGGTCCACATGGATACAATTACATTGTGGATCTGACATCTCTGACACAAGTTAACAAATCAACAAGCTTCAGACGTCATGTGCGACGGCAATGTAACCTCCCCTATCCACTTGCATCCAATGGACCTGCAGCCATTCCCTCAGGTCCATCTTGCTCCTGTCAGCAATGCTTGAGCAGCAGCAGCACAGGACCCATGTCCAGCCGATCTCGTCACTCCTTGTCATCAAGCAGTCTCCATCGTCCTAGCCTGCAGGGGTCAGGGAGAATCACAGCATCCCACCCCACCTCAGTCTACTCGCCGTATCCTAGAAGGCCTCTCTCTGTTGGGGGAATGTCTTGGGGCAGCCCTTGGCCTCCACCACCGTTTTCTGGCCAACTGCCTGCAACCACATCAACCAGCTCTTCCAGTGTTAATGGGTTAAGGTATGTATCAGACATTTGATTGTAATTTTGATTGAGGCTCAAAATGGTATGAGTTCAGTTGAGTTCAGATTTATTTGTATAGCAGCACATCATAACAGAAGATATCTCAAAGCGTTCTCTAAGATGGAGCAGGTAGAATTCCTCAACATCTAAACACTCAAATTCAATAAGACAAACACACAGAGATTCAGTATACTCCCCATTAGCAACAATGGTACCGTAAATCCCGGACTACAGAGCGCACCTGATTAATAGCCGCACGCTCTAATTTTAGAGAGAAAATCAATTTTGCACTTATACAAGCCTCGCCAGATTTTAAGCCGCAGGTATCTAACGTTGTATGAGATAGTTACACAGAAAGACATTACACGGGAGGATTTCTTTCACATTTGATTTAATCTGTATGGTAAAACAAACAAATGCGTCACATATTACAAATGCTTTTTTGAAACAGCACCTGTAACACATCAACCGAACTGTTAAATATATGTATGTCTCGGTAACACGCAAATTACGTACTAAAACCATCAAAGTCCTCTTCTTCAGTGTCCGAATCGAACAGCTCTAGGATAATGTCACTCACTTCAGTCTCCTCAATGTCGCTCTCACTCAAGGACGGTCCTCTTCAGCACGCATGGGCACCCCCCCCATCTGCATTTATTATGTATTTTAATTAGCGATGTCCGATATTAGCTTTTTTGCCGATTTCCGACATGCCGATATTGTCCAACTCTCACTTTACAGATACCGATAACAGCCGATACCGATATGTGCGCTGGTTAACGCTTCAGGGGCCTCATTTATCAACCGTACGTGCGCACGTAAAAGTGCGCAAGTAGCGCGTACGCACATTCTAAGACAAAGTATGACATTTACCAATTCGAACGTGTGCGTAGAAACGTGTGTAAACCTACGCATGCCTCTGACCATGCGTAAGCACAACATCCAGTGGTAGAACAGTGAAACTACAAATAGATCTCAAACTCCTCACCGATTCCCGTTCCCCCCAATGAATAAATGAATGAGGGAGGGAAGGAAGGAAAGAAATTTTTCAGTTTGAAGCAGATGCGATGAATAATTGGTATGACAAGCTATAAAAAGCAGCTGTGACAAAACCAGCTATCAACGCTTTAAACGCACCATGGCCCGGCCGGCGCTGCTTGAGGATTTCGAGCACCATGCGCTACGCAGGGAGCGCGTTTTCAGAGAGCATGCAGATGTGTTCGTGGGGAACACAGAGTTCTTCCTCGGCAGGTACCGCTTCCCAAAGCATATACCGATGGATCTGTGCCGTGATTTACACCGTATGTTGAAGCGGGAGACAAAACGCTCCAAAGCTATCCCAGTGCACATTCAGGTTGTGTCCATCCTGGGATTCTCGGCCACCGGGACGTTCCAACGGGAGATCGGAGACATATGCGGCATCTCACAGCTAACGGTCGCTAGAATCATGCCAGCGGTGTTAGAGGCAATCATTTCTTTAGCCCCAGACAACATTCAATTCCCGTTCGAACACCATCAACAAATAGAAATCAAGCAGGGATTTCATGCCATCGCCGGCACCAACATAGGTGCAATAGATTGTACACGTCGCTCTCGGGGCACCATCACATATGAATTCAACAACGTTAACAAGAAAGGATTTCATCCTGTGAATACACAAATAATTTGTGTTTCCAGAATGACCCTTTTGAACGTTGTTGCCCAGTGGCCCAGAGGAACACATGATTTGTTTATTTTGCAAAACAGCTGGGTGGATGAGCGCCTCTTGTATTAGATGTTTTTTCTTCCGTGGGCTGCACCGCGCTTTTTAGCAGGGATCTTGATCTTTATTTTTTTTTTTTTTTTGCCACCGATCTCTCGGGCGACCCAATAGCGTTTACGGCTGTTGCCACCTTCTCCCAAGCTGCAGTTTTGGTCATTGAAGACATATTTGAATTTAGCGTCCCAAACAATTGTTGCTGGTGGTCCCATAATTTGCTAAAAGGGTTAATCCGATACCGATATTACATTTTTATGCTAATATCGGGCCTAATATCTCTAATTTTAATTATCGTTTACTATTACTGCTATTTTCTGTATTGTATTCTCTATTGTCTGTATGCTGATTAATGTAACAATAGGAGTCTGTGTGTTAATGTGAGGCAGAGGATGGAATTTAGTGCAGGCACTGTGGGCAGCCAGGAATCCAGCCAGGGGACCTAAAGGGTCAGGAAGGGGTGTATGTGCTACAGTAAACAGAGCCCCGTAGCGAGTGACCACGTTAACTTACCGTTCATATACTCCTGTGTTGTCAGGTGAGCATGTTTGTACATTACAGTCCAGCACAAAGAGGAGTGTTTCACCTCATATTTTCACAGTGATAAGAGTTGCATACAGCATACAAGCTGAGTAAATTGTGTGAATGTAGTGATAGAATGTGTGAGAATGTTCAAGTTAAGAGTGTGTGTGTTACTGTATATTAAACAGAGCTCCGCAGCGAGTGACCACGTTAACCGTTCCTGTAGTCCTGTGTTGTCAGATTAAAGAAAAGACACAAACTTCATGCACCTCTGGGTGTCCTATTTTGACCAATTGTGCAACATTAGCGAGTCTCTCCCCGTAGTCCGGAGAGTCACCATCGATTCATTTATGACAAAATTACGTGCAGCAGCTCAATTTTCCTCTTCAATCGCCAGATGGATTGCCTTTAATTTAAAAGCAGCATCGTATGCTTTTCTTCGAGTGTCTTCCAGGTTAATGAGGGTGAATACAAATGACTGATTAACGGGCCGTAATTTACTGTGAAAGTGGGCATGATGCATCGCACAATTTTATCGGACCTCTGTGAACTACTAATCAGTTTTATTGGTCTACTTTTTTGGCGCCATGAAAAAAAATACATTAGCCGCACCGTGTTTTAAGCCGCAGTGTTCAAAGGTTCGAACAAAAGTAGCGGCTAATAGTCCGGAATTTACGGTAAGTAAAAACTCTGTTCTAACGGGAAAAAATCTTTGGCAGGCCAAGCTGCAGTTGGGCGGCCACCTTCCTTGACTTATTGGGTTGAAAGAAAGAGGTAGAGAGAGAGACTGAGACAAGTTTAAAGATGCGCGGGAGCAGGACCCAGATGTTTGGAGGTCTGTCATCACTGGTTATCTACCAGCTGCAGTCTGCAGGTTAATAAAGCACCAGACTCAAAGACTACAGGGAAGAGAAGGCATTTGTAACATGCATTAATAAGATATGTATGCCGGTGAGAGAGAGAGTAAGGGGAGACAAAATCTCAGTACATCAGGCAGTCTAAATCTAAGAGCATAGCTCAGTCTAACTATAAGCTTTACTGAAAAGGAAAGTTTTTAGCCAAGTATTAAAAGAAGTGAGGGTGACCGCCCGCAGACTGAAACTGGAACGTGACTCCACAGGAGAGGAGCCTGAGAGTTGAAGGCCCTACCACCCATTCTACTCTTACAGATTCCAGGAATCACAAGTAAATCTGTTGTCTTGGATCGCAGAGTTCAGGTTAGATGGTAAAGCACCATCAACCCTTCTAGAGCCTCTTTAAAAGCCTCATCATGTAGTGCCTTGTAAGAATTTCATTCTGCAGGGAAACTTGTTTCCATACTGTACATGTGACAATAAAGCTTTGAATCTAGGTGAGGGGAGGAATTTTGAATTCTATTCTCGTTTTTATAGACAGCCATCACAGAGAAGCTTACACAGGAGAAATGTGGTCTCTTTTCTTAGTTCCAGTCAGCATACATGCTGCAGCATTCTGAACTAGCTGGAGAGGCCGCAGTGTCTATTGCCTGCTATTAAGGAATTACCATAATCCAGCCTGGAAGTAACAAAAGCATGAACAAGTTTTTCAACATCCCTCAATGACAGCATGTGCCTATCCTTAGCAATATTACAAAATTTAAAAAAGGCAGTTCTTGACATTTGTTAAATGTCAGCGCTGTCGGCGGTAGTAGTGCGCGCTGTACTGCGTGCTGCTCTGACAGCTGTGCTCCATTTTGCTCAGAGCTGTATTCTGTGCCACCCTGACTCTTGTCCTCAGAAACGTTTTGACAGGGATGGGGCGAGTTTGAGACCCCAGATCCAGAGGAAGCACATATAGGGAGAACAGAATCATTCCAAGTACGGAGCCCTGCGGAACTCCATGTCTAACCCTAGTGTGCTCAGAAGATATGTAGTTGATATGTACAAACTGAAATCTGTCTGACCAGACTGAAGCAGTCTCCTTGATGCTGATCAGATCATCTATCATCTGTAGAATGATCTGATGAACGATCGAGTCTAATGTGGCACAGAGATCTAGAAGAACAAGCACAGATATGAGATCATTGTCTGAAACAATTAAGAGGTTCATTCTGACCTTCACCAGTGCTGTCTTGGTGCTGTGATGCACTTTGAAACCTGACTGAGATGCCTCAAATAAATCATTGCTCTCTAAGTGGTCACACAACTGACTGGCGACGGCTTTTTCCAGGATCTTAGAGAGAAAAGGAGGGCGAGAAATGGGTCTTCAGTTTGCCGAAACCCTTTAATCAAGAGAGGGTTTTGCAAAGAGGCTTGATATCAGCAACTTTGAAAGACTGTGGTACTTAGCCAGTCAGCAAAGGCATATTAATCATAGTTAGTACAGAAGTTCCTATTAGGGAAAGACTACTGTGAGCAGACTAGTTGGAGCAGCGTCTTACAGACAGAACGATGGTTTAGATGCGGAAACCATCTTGGTTAATGCTTGGAAGTCACTAGGGGAACCAGTCTTGAGATAGACGAGGTTATAAGCTGTACAAACACTGCACTACAAAGTCACTTTATGTGATCAGTCACTTGATACCGCAATCTTTGAACAATGTTTTTATGACTGCAGTTTTTGCCATCTCTTGATTCTCACAAGTTATTGCTGTCATGTGGAGCTGTTTCATGGATTTTCACAATGATGTTGGAAACAATGTTAAAGTGACAATTGAGGACTCTATTCTATTCTATAAGGACCTTGGGCTTGAGGCCAGATCCTATCCAGCTACGTTTGTGGGATCCTTTTGAGGTCACGCAAGATTTTCTTTAATTCACGGGTATGTGAATGATACCATTGATCCCATCTCCTCAGTTATGTCTTATTCTTCTTTAGAGGAGCAGTGGTGTTGAGCGTCATAGGGATCGTGTTTTTGGCACTATCAACCAACTGGTTTATACTAGGAGTAAAACTGGCAAAGGACGCCATTGTTGGAGCGAGACAAAGCGCAGATGGAATCGCTTCCTCTAACCAAGGTGCAGCACAATCTGATAAGCATTTATACATAACAGTTTTGGTCAGAGGTGTGTAATCTTGTCGACAGAATTCGGAGGTTACTCAGAAGTGGTCTGATAGAACAGCATCATGCGGGAAAACCACCAGGTGCTCAGTATCAATACCTTGACTTCAAAAGAGGTCGTGTGATTAAAGTGATAAGTGGGTGTCACAACCCAGCTCACGAGCTGTGACAAAAGTACCGAGCGGTGCAGCACAACTGGGTAATTTTACGATTGATTAACATAAGATACTCAAAATAACCATTAACAAAACCTAACCAGGCCAAAGCCAAACAAAGAGCAAATGTGGTGCTGTCAGGTTGCTATGAGCAAGCTACAGCCGCAGCCCGCTGAAGAGGGAATGAGGCGGGGCCTTTTATAAGTTTGGGAGCCCAGTCACGTGTTCCCAATCAAGAAACAAAGTCTCTGCCCAGCAGCAGCCTGCAATGAAGGACACAAAAAACACACACGCGGGAAACTCACCAAGCAGGCCATGCTGGGCAGGAGGCCATCACATGAGTTTACTGACCTTTTGAGAGAAGCCAGTAAAGTCTAGCAGAGAGAGAAAGGCAGTGCTAAGGCTATCAGTCTCAACATCAACATGAATATTAAAATTTCCTTCTAAAATCACCTATCTGTCCTGACAACTAAGCATGATAGAAACTCAGAGAACTTACTTGGAAACACAGAGTACGGGCCCGAGGAAGAAACACTGCAACATACAACATTGTTCGCCGTGCTTTACATTTATGCGAAATTCAATTGTAACCTTGTCACTATTACTCAGTACTGCTGTGCATCTGTATGTGCTTTCTCTCTCTCTCTGTCTCTCTCTCTCACCCTCTCACATGCAGCCCACCTGCTGCCTGGTCTGCCGGAGGTTTCTTCCCTCTACCTGTAAAGGGGAGTGTTTCCTTGCCACCGTCACCTAGTGCTTGCTAATGGGCAAAATGTGTAGGGTCTCTGTCGCTAACTTTATCTTTGAAAGTGCCACGAGATAACTTCTGTCATGATTTGGCGCTATACAAATGAAATTGAATTGAATTGGGTGAGATGGTGCAATAACAAGGCTTTCCAAGGAGTTGTGAGGCTCTTTTGGACCAGGGTTGATTAAGAGGCTTGAGCTAAAGATGGATGCAACCTCACCTCCTCGGCCTCTGTCTCGAGGAATGTCGGTATTAACATGACTGGGAAGAATACTCATTGAGTATGTAAGCCTCATTCTGGCTAACATACTCGTTGGGACGCAGCCAGGTTTTGGTGAGACATTACATGTTGAAATGACATTCATGGACTTGTTGACCATTATGGCTTTACAGGATAGAGACCAAACGTTCAACAATACACACTTAATTCGGGTATCCTGTTGTTCTCCGGATTGGAAATGAGATCCTGCCTCAAGTAGAGGAGTTGAAGTATCTCGGAGTCCTGCTCACGAGTGAGGGTAGAATGGAACAGGAGATCGACTGACGGATCGGGGCGGCGGCGGCAGTGATGTGGTCGATGTACCGGTCCATCGTGGTGAAGAAGGAGTTGAGCCGGAAGGCAAAGCTATTGACCCGTCGATCTACGTCCCTTACCTCACCTCTGGTCATGAACTTTGGGTCATGACCGAAAAGACAAGATCACGGGTACAAGTGGCCGAAATGAGTTTCCTCCACAGCGTGGCGGGATTCATTCTTCCCAGGGAGGTATTCCGGGCATGTCCAACAGGGAAGAGGCCATGAGGAAGACCCAGGACACGCTGGAGGGACTATGTCTCCCAGCTGGCCTGGGAATGCCTTGGGGTCTTCCCTGAGGACCTGGAGGAGTTGTCTGGGGAGAGGGAAGTCTGGACTTCCCATCTGAGACGGATGAAGATGGATGGATCCTGTTGTGAAAAAGCAGTTGCTGTGGGAGTCACGGTTACCGTATTTTGGCACCATATGGTGCACCACATTTAAAGGCGCAGTCTCAATTTAGGAGTCTATTTTTGTACTTCTGTCATACACAAGGCGCACTATGTTATTCGGCGCATGCTAACACAAACTAACGGAAGTAAAATATGAGTATGCTGATCTTAATTTTCCTACGTATTCAAAAATACACTCCCATTATTTGTTTGAATTTATCTGAGTTTATTTTATTTTATTCTTTGGCATCAAAACCATCAAAATGTTCGTCTTCGGTATCTGAATTGAACAGCCGGGCAGTCTCGCCGTCAAACATGCTGGGTTCCCTCTCATCACCATCGGAGCCCACGTCGTTGCCGGATGGCTGTTTATCAATGATGCCGGCTTTCGCGAACACACGGACAACAGTTTTAGCAGATACCTTGGCCCAGGCATCCA
Organism: Carapus acus; assembly: GCA_900312935.1. NCBI lineage: Eukaryota > Metazoa > Chordata > Actinopteri > Ophidiiformes > Carapidae > Carapus > Carapus acus. Next base: position 19,392 of record OMPJ01045531.1, read on the forward strand.
CAATCCACCCAAAGATGGTGGCATAACTCGCATGTCACTGCCTCCCAGTCTTGGTAAATTTGTGCTCGCCTCTCTCTAATCTGTCGCTCCCACGACCCTCGCAACTTCACCCTGAACGCCCTGTTAACACCAATGTCCAGCGGTTGGAGTTGTTATTTAATGCTCTCGGGATAATGGCTAGCTCCAAATTCATTTGCCTTCACGAGTGCCATTGTTGTGGGTCTGTTATTAAACACATGTTATTTGCAGCATTCTGGAAGTACAGTATACCTATCGGGGGTGTGGCGGAGGTAATACGTAACTTTACTTAATGTTTTCCAATTGGTTTATCGCTGCCAGCGTACGTAGTGTGCGTATTACATCCCTATAACGATAGGAAATGGCCCGACAATCAAGCGGAGCGCTTATTACAATCATGTTAACATAATTTTTACATATTTTTGACCTCAGTACACACATAAGGCACGCTGTGTCAAAAGGCGCAATGTCAATTTTTTTTAGAAAAAATTTACTTTAAAGTGCACCATATGGGGCCGAAAATACGGTAGGTTTCCATGTGACTAGTCTTTTATTTATATTAGATGTTGAAGATTTTTGAAGACGGAGTGACACCGTTTCTGTGGAGATTTCAGTGGGATACTGCTCCAATGGAAGCACAGAGAGGCGTGTAGGACTGCACCTCTGCCTACTGGTCTCAATATTGGCCATGAGTTGGTAAACTTGGCCATGTTTCTAGAAATAAGAGCCATGCCATCAAAAGTAGCATGTCTGCCGTCTCTCCTAACAGACCAAGTTTTCCCCAGAACTTTCAGTGAAACCTACATCATTAGCTGGGCACCACCTTGCAGCGGTCATGCAACGGTTAAATGACAACATGATGTCTTAGATTTGGTAAAAATTACATTCATTACAATTTAATTGACATTGTTTTTACTGTTTTTGGTAGACCAGGTTTTCATTCACACATAATACCGAATCAGAACAAAGATGAAATAAGATGTTCCCACAGACATTCTGTTATATTTGATTCTACGACAAACAATTCACAAATGATGATGCTGTACAAAAACTTTCCTCCAACTCCTCAGGCTCCATCTGCAGCCTCTGGGCGGACATGCTTTGTGTGCTGCTTCATTTGCCAACAAAATATTGGCCTTCCAGCTGATTCAATTTATGCCTCTGCTTGTTTTTGCTTAAGACTGTCACCTTGTTGCATTTGAAATACCTTATATTCCGCACCTTAAGGCGCACTTAAAAGTCTAAAATTTTCTCAAAATTTATGGTGCGCCTCTTAACTCCGTCTGCTCTTTGTGTGCACTGAAGTCCAAAATCTGTAAAAATATTGTGTGTATTTAGTAAGCGCTCTGTTTGATCGACTGTTGGTCCATTTCCCGCCGACATAGGGATGTAATATGTACAGTGCTGGCCAATAGTATTGGCACCCCTGCAGTTTTGTCAGATAATGCTCAATTTCTCCCAGAAAATTATTGCAATTACAAATGCTTTGATATTGAAATATTCATTTTTTAATATCAATTGGATATAAATCCAAACCAAACATAAAGTTTGGTTTGGATTTATATCCAATTTGGCTTTTTGACAATTCTTTATTCATATTTATATTTACATATATAAAGGGGGTGGACAAAAGTATTGGCACCCTTTGAAAAATCATGTGATGCTTCTCTAATTTGCGTACTTAACAGCACCTGTTACTTACCTGTGGCACATAAAAGGTGATGGCAGTAACTAAATCACATTTGCAGCCAGTTAAAATGGATTAAAGTTGACTCAACCTCTATCCTGTGGCCTTGTGTGTACCACACTGAGCGTGGAGAAAGACAAAGAACTGTCTAACGCAGGGGTCACCAAAGTGGTGCCCGCGTGCACCAGGTAGCCCTCAAGGACCTATGGAGTAGCCCTCATTGCCTAGTCTAAGACTAGCAACAATCTTTAAGGAATCTTCATTGAGAGTTTATTTTTGAATTATTGTCTCTGAGTGAATTATGATGGTTCATAAATACTGTGTAGAGCTATACATAAGTTGAAAGTGAGGGTTAGGGTTAGGGTTATCAACCTCTGAAAAAATGAGGAAATTCATCACAAGTAGCCCTTTGTGTCACTCAGGGTACTACAAGTAGCTCACAGTGCCAAAAATGTTGATGACCCCTGGTCTAACGACTTGAGAAGCAAAATTGTGAGAAAGCATGGGCAATCTAAAGGCTGCAAGTCCATCTCTAAAAACTTAAATGTTCCTGTGTCTACCGTGCGCAGTGTCATCAAGAAGTTTAAGCCCATGGCACTGTGGCTAACCTCCCTAGATGTGGACGGAAAAGAAAAATTGACGAGAGATTTCAACAAAAGATTGTGCAGATGGTGGATAAAGAACCTCGACCAACATCCAAACAAGTTCAAGCTGTCCTGCAGTCCGAGGGTACTACAGTGTCAACCCGTACTATCCATCGCTGTCTGAATGAAAAGGGACTCAATGGTCGGATACCCAGGAAGACCCCACTTCTGACCTAGAGACATAAAAAAAAAATAGGCTGCAGTTTGCCAAAACTTACCTGAGAAAGCCAAAAACGTTTTGGAAGAATGTTTTCTGGTCAAATAAGAAGCATAGTGTTTGGGAAAAGGCATCAACATAGAATTTACAGGAAAAAAACGGTGCCTCAAAGAAAAGAACACGGTCCCTACAGTCAAACATGGCATAGGTTCCCTGATGTTTCAGGGTTGCTTTGCTGCCTCTGGCACTGGACTGCTTGACCGTGTGCATTGCATTATGAAATCTGAAGACTACCAACAAATTTTGCAGTGTAATGTAGAGCCCAGTGTGAGAAAGCTGGGTCTCCCTCAGAGGTCATGGGTCTTCCAGCAGGACAATGACCCAAAACACACTTCAAAAAGCATTAGAAAATGGAGAGAGAAAGCACAGGAGACTTATCAAGTGGCCAGCAATGAGTCCAGACCTGAATCCCATAGAACACCCGTTGAGAGATCTCAAAATGGCAGTTTGAAGAAGGCACCCTTCAACTCTCAGGGACCTGGAGCAGCATTCTTTGCCCTAAAAAGAATGTTCTAAAATTCAAGCAGAGCATTGGAAGAAGCTCATTGATGGTTTCCGGAGGCGGTTGTTCGCAGTTATTTTGTCAAAAGGTTGTGCTACCAAGTATTAGGCTGAGGGTACCAATACTTCTGTCCGTCGTATTTTCGGAGTTTGTGTCAAATGATAATCGATTTGACTTTTTTTCATTCTCTTTTGTATTTTTTCATTGCAAGCAACATAAATGAAGATATTAATACCAAAGCATTTGTAATTGCAATCATTTTGTTGTTGTACCTGGTCGCGAGTATTTCGCCAACGTAGCAGTTCCTCATCTGTGCACTGCCACTCGGCAAAAGATCCGCGCTGAGCTGGAGGAGGTGGCATTTTACTCTGCCACCACGGACATGTGGTCCAGCCAGACGATGCAGCCGTATATGAGTCTGACAGTCCATTATATCAAGCTTGAAATTGCTGAATGGCAGAGCCTCATTTATTATTACTTTGGATTGTTCATATGCATTTTTACTCTGAGGACAACCACAGCAATTAAGTTGCACTTTGATAATAAGTCAGATGTCTGCAGCTGTTTTTAAGTGCATTGAAAAAAATCGAATCGAAAATGGAATTTTTCTTAAAAAATCTGAGATTTTTTTTTTAGGCCAAATCACCCAGCCCTAGGTGAAGGGTGTTTTATTTACCTACGTCTGTAACACTTGTTCCTCCCAGTCGAGGTCTCATCCTCAGATGAGGTGGATCACTAACTAAAGGTCACTAAAGGTCTAACGTCTATGTTAGTGGTTTTCCACTTTTTTGAGGGTCGAGGTGAGGTAGTAGCAGTATAGTTTGGATATCAATTGCAGGGCTAGGGGTGATATCGGATCTGATCAGATCTGGTCTCTCTTCTCTAAAAGCAATTGCGTCATATTTCCTGTCAGTACACTCTGTCAAAACAACCTGTGACTGATTACCATATATGGCATACCTGGTCTCTGGCAGGATGTGGTAACAAACTAGTTTGAGCTGGTCGGAGCTGGGTGCGAAACCACAGAGCGAGGTCACAGAGCAAGAAGCTTGTTCAACAAAAGCTACGTACAGTATGTATGCTTACTCTGCCACGTACTAGTCAGGTATACTGTACTACCAGTATGCTGCAAATCAACATTTGTTTGGCTATAGACCCCCAAAAATGGCATCAGCGAAGAGTTGTGCCTACGACGCACACCTCAAACTACAGGCTGTCAGTTGCGTGGTTGTAAATGGGAATAGAGCGGCCACGAGAGAATTTAAAATCAATAAATCTATGGTTCAGAAGTGGAGCAAGCAGGAGAAAGTATTTGGAGTTTACCATCATTCCGGGAGGATTAACAAAAGGGGGGG